>JAMCCL010000191.1:0-58480 GCA_024516035.1 Bactericera cockerelli
AGCTTGCCCATCCCGTCGTATGCCTCCCCTCTGATGGGCGAAAATTAACACAGTACTGCCCATTTAGATGCAGGCTCAACACGAGCGCACCAGAAGGTGTCCCTTACAAACAAAAATGTACGACTAACCAAAAATAACGACCCCGTTTAAACGGAAAAATGCAAAAAAGAAGAAGGCTATAATTGTTTGATCCAAGGACCAAAAATGGTTGATCCAAGGACCAAAATGAGTGGTGCTGACCAAAAATAGTTGGTGCTGACCTTATGTGAATTCCTGGCAAAAATAGGCTACAAACTTCTGTGTTCAAACTTGGTTATATTTTATTTATTGGAAGAAAAACTTTGGAAAGATATTATTACGCTAGAATGATACGTTGTTGAGCGCTTCTGCCAGAGAACTGATCTGTCCGAATTTTCATTGAACCAATTACAGTTTTCTTTCGGCCAGATTTAATAGTAGGTTGTAGGTACACGGCGCGGCGGGAACATACTCCCCCCATGAGACAGTGGTCTCATACACCAACTACTGCTGAGGTAGAGGGCACAACTTCACTGCGGGCCGCTTGTATATACCAGACTTCGTTTGGACAAGTGCAACTCGGAAACACACTTTTCCTGGAAACACTTGAATGACACGACCAAGGGGCCAGCATGACACGGGGGCGACATCAGATTTGATCAGCACAAGCATATCAACATGGAGCTGATTCTCATCATCTTGACACCACTTAGTTGTTGACTGAAGCGAACTAAGGTATGAGTCCAGTAGCTGAGTAAGCAACTTGTATCGCACACTCAGATCTTGACTCTGAAAAATAGGAACATGAGTTAATGATACATGAGGATGTCGCATAAGGAAATGTGCTGGAGTCAGCATAACAGGATCACTGCTGTCGGAAGTAACTTGACACAGTGGACGATTATTGAGGATGGATTCTCTCTCACTCAGAAAAGTAGACATATCTTCGAAAGTGAGAATTTGGGATCCAATTACTTCATAAAAATGACTCTTGACCTGACGAATATTTGATTCCCACAATACACCATGGTGAGGCGAAGCTGGCGGATTGAAGTGAAATTCAATTATTTGTTTCAGCAGCTCTTCTGTAAATTCACTTTGGAAGTCAGGTGACGCAATAAACTGGTACAGTTCACCTAGAATATTAGCAGAGCCGACAAAATTAGTGACCTGGTCGAAATAAATATTTTTAACAGGTCCACGACGAGCAATAAATCTCCTTAATGCAAGCAGGGACGTCGGGGTAGACAAGACAGGGGCGAGCTCGAGATGAACAGCTTTTGTGCTTAAACAAATAAATAAACACAAATAAGCTTTCTGAGATGAGTCGCAGAATCCAATAAGATGTATCTCATATTCTTTTCAGTAAGAACACGTCGAGAAATCTGAAATGTGTTTTAAAGTAGGATATTCTTGAATAAATTGAGTCCATCTATCTTGTACAAGAGGGGGTGGGGTTTCGTCCCAATCAATTTTTAGAAGCCATAATTCTTTAATGAGAAGTTTAGCACAGATAGTGACTGGACTCACTAAACCGAGTACATCAAAAATATGTGCAGTTGTACTTAGTATGTTCCGTTTGGTACACTTTGTATCTTGTACATTAACTTTGAAGAAAAACTTATCTTCGGCAGGACAGTATTGAGTACCTAGTACTTTGAGTGAAGAGTTACTATCCCACTCTACCTTTGACATGAGTCTGTGTTCTTCAGGAACACTTTGCAATAATCTATTATTATTACTTGCTAGTTTAACAAGTTCAAAACCACCTCTCTTCAAAGCAGCAGAGCATTGAGAGAAAGTACTTACAGCTTGTTCTTCATCAAGAAAACTTGCCAAATAATCATCCATATAGAAATTACTTGTAATCTCAGCAGCTGCGGCTGGGAAACTCGACTTTTCATCCTCAGCAATCTGATGAAGAACGCGCTGGGCGAGAAACGGGCTAGACTTCATGCCGAACACAACGCGTTGCATCTCGTAGCACTGAATGTCGTCCAGCGGCGAATCTCTCCATAAAAACTTTTGAAACTTCCTGTCTTCTTCGTGAACATAAATCTGTAAAAACATTTTCTTAATGTCAGCGGTGCAAGCGACAGGAAACATTCGGAATTTCAATAGCAATTCAAACAAATCGTTGTAAAGAGTAGGGCCAGTATGAAGAAGGTCGTTTAGCGAAACGCCATTACTGGTTGCGCAGCTCATATCAAATACTACTCTAACTTTTGTAGAACTTTTATCAGGGCGGTATATTGCGTGATGTGGCATGAATAACTCACAAGTATTATTCTTGTGTTCGGAAGGAACAGCATATCCGTCCTTAATATAATCAGTAATTGCAGTTTTGTACTGCTCTTTTACATCAGGATTGGCGAAGAGCTTTCTTTCTGTATTAAGAAAACGCTTCTCAGCTATTTTATAAGACTCGCCAAGCAGAGCTGAGTCTGACTTGAACGGTAGGGAAACACTATATCTACCATCTGCTCGACGTAGATATGTATTGGAAAATAATTCCTCACATTCTTTGTCCTCACTGCACAATGACTTAGGTGCAGGGACTTCTTCGAGAGTCCAAAACTTTTGAACCAAGGTCTCTAATGGAGTTTCTATAAAACCGCACATATTATGTTCATTACCTTGGTATGACAGAACAGGCACTTTACCCATGATGATATCTCCAAGCTGAGACTCAATGATGACAGGACCATCAGGATCAGACGACTTGGGTTTTCCATACACTAGCGAGAATAGTTCGGCACCGATGAGTCCGTCGATTTCACCCGGTATATGGAACTCGTCGTCACTCAGGTTCGACTCTCGGATGATTGAAAATAATTTCGTCACATCTACAGGACAAACAGGGAGATTATTAGTTATCTTGTCAACAACGAAGGCCTGATCAACAGTAAAACGTTTTTTCAAGTTGAATCTTGAATGAAGAGTGAATGAAGTTACACCTTTCACTTCACTCCTGGTTGACCCGATACCTCCCACTGAGGCGGACACCTTGTGATAAGGGATGCCTAATCTTTGGCAACATTTGGAAGTAATAAAATGGCTCATACTTCCGCTATCTAATAACATTCGTACAGTGTGCACGTCACCGTTTACATCGGGAATATTTACCTTGACGGTTGATAGTAGGACTGTACATTTCTTCGGTTGTTTACTCACGGCAGTGACGGCAACCGTATCATGAGACACTGACGTCTCTCTGCCCACATCACTTACTCGCGGCTTCGACTCAGGCGGATTGTCGGACGACGTCTTGTAGGAGCTCAAATGAAGCAAAGTGTGATGCGAGGACTTACATATCTTGCATGTATTCTTGCTTGTGCAGCTAACAGCGAAGTGAGATGAGCTAAAACAATTTAGACAGAGCTTTAGCGACTTGATTGTATCCAAGCGTGAATGAGGATCCATTTTGTTGAATTCATTACACTGGTGTATTAAATGAGAGCCTTTGCAAAATAGGCATCTATCATTAATTTTCCTAGGCGAGGAAACAAAGCTAACAGTTTTTGTTTGCCATTTCTTGGCATGCGCGGGTTTCGAACCCGGTACAGTATGTACCTGCGCAGGATTAATTCTCTCAGTTCGCTCAATGACGCGAACGTAATCTTTAACGAACTGTAGTAGTTCTTTGAACTTGGGAAGCGATTTATTGGCTAGAACTTTAGTCTCAAATTTCTTGCTTAACTCAAGATCTAGCTTTTTAATACCAATGGAGTACAAAATGTATTCAGCTAAATCCTCGACGTTCAGAGCTTGTAAGGCAATGACGGAGGCACCAAATGAATCAATAAAATTGTTGTAACTTACATGAGACTCCTGATTTATTGGCTTGAAGTTGAGAATCGTGTCAACGTAATGACTGGCTAGATACCTGACGTCTTGATATCTGTCTACGAGTGACTGCCAGATGATCTCGTAGTTGGAGCCCACGGGCGGGACGCCGGCGCACACAGAAAGAGCTTGGTCCTTTAGTTTCGACACCAAATACTGCACTTTCTGGTCGGCAGACAGGGACTTGTTGTTGTGAATCAGCGACTTGAAAGTCTCAAAGAAAGAAGGCCAAGATTTAATATTGCCATCGAAAGAAGGTAAATTCAAGGATGGTAAATGGGGTTGATCTATTTTTACTGATTCAAATAAATCTTTAGAGGAAGAATTTTCAAATTTCTTCTCATAGTATTTAATTTGTCCATATAGACCCATAAAACTATTGAGTTCATGGAAACTCGGTTCGTAACCTAGCTGTGTATTTACTTTTCTGCGTTCTATATCTTTAAGCACAGTCTTAAATTCCTCAGATAGAAAATCTAAAGAAGCAGCTTTGGCGAGGAAAGTTCCTCTCTTACTTCTATCAACATTACAAGGTGCGATAGAATCATAAATATCTTGTGTGGTAGAAAATAAGTTCTCTAATTGAGCTTGAAGTAAAGACAACTCACCGTCGTCAGCGGATACTAAGGACTCGTTAGCAGGATCTTGATCCTTGTCTTTGTCAATGGAACCAGGCATTCTTGACAGCTGGTGATGCAATTAATTCCGGGCGGAATCGATACAGGAAACGAGGAATCACTCCGGGCGTAGATGAGACGGGAACAAACAGGAATCCAGCAGCACTCCAGGTGGAGCCTATACAGGAAACAGGAATCACTCCAGGCGGAGATGAGACAGTAACGAACAGGAATCCAGCAGCACTCCAGGCGGAGCCGATACAGGAAACAGGAATCACTCCGAGAGGAGATGAGACGGGAACAAACAGGAATCCAGCAGCACTCCAGGCGGAGCCGATACAGGAAACAGGAATCACTCCGGGAGGAGATGAGACGGAAACAAACAGGAATCCAGCAGCACTCCAGGCGGAGCCGATACAGGAAACAGGAATCACTCCGGGCGGAGATGAGACGGGAACAAACAGGAATCCAGCAGCACTCCAGGCGGAGCCGATACAGGAAACAGGAACTGGATAGATCCACGGTTCGAAGGACCAAAAATGTTTGATCCAAGGACCAAAATGGTTGATCCAAGGACCAAAATGAGTGGTGCTGACCAAAAATAGTTGGTGCTGACCTTATGTGAATTCCTGGCAAAAATAGGCTACAAACTTCTGTGTTCAAACTTGGTTATATTTTATTTATTGGAAGAAAAACTTTGGAAAGATATTATTACGCTAGAATGATACGTTGTTGAGCGCTTCTGCCAGAGAACTGATCTGTCCGAATTTTCATTGAACCAATTACAGTTTTCTTTCGGCCAGATTTAATAGTAGGTTGTAGGTACACGGCGCGGCGGGAACAATAATTATTATATAAATATGTAAAAAATATTAATGACATGCTTTATGAAATTACACATTGAAATACACATTTTACATTAGTAGAATACAAAAATTGTAATCACGTGTTATTGGGAACACATTGCACCGTCCTCATTTTATAAATTTCACAATCTTTGTAATGTACAAAATCTTCTTCTGGAGTCCAATCAGTTAATATACGTAAGTACATATATGTCTTTGTATCTAATAAACATTTAATAATAATAATAATACTAACGAGCTCTTTAATAGCCCATTAATAATAATTATTATTCCTCTCATCTCTAATGCAAAGGTAATTGCAACGGACATAGATTAAGCACTTTAAGATGAAGAACCTTAAGATTCAGAACTAATGACAAGAATAATTTACTGACTGTCGGATAGTGCAGATTTTTTTTATGCTTTGCAGCTCTAGATCGGAGGTTATTCAAGACGAGGGTATTACCCTCTACTCGCCGAAAAATTACATATCTACAGACCACATTGCACTCACCCAGCCTGGGTTGGGCCGAGATTAGCTATTAGTATTCGAACCGTCACCAACTCTTCATTTCGCTGAACGTTGCTCAACTTCAGCGATTGTTACTATTAATATTAATAACATTTTTTAGTGGAAGGCAACCACCAGGCGAGGTTAATGCTCATAGCGTTTTCTACCTCCTAACCCTCAGAGTCTTATTGGTACAAACTCAAATTAATGAGGAAAAATTCATGCACTGGGTGGGATTCAAACCAACGGATCCCTACGCTACCTGGATTACTAGACTAGCGCGTTAACCACTTGTCTACCATCAGTTACCTTCTTAAGAAAAACCTGGATAGGTATAAGTAAAAATTATTATTATAATTTTATTGATGATCATATTGGTCTAGTAAGGCCAAAAATGAAATGATAAAGATTAAGAAACACTCAACTTAAAAAAATGATGCTATTCCCGGCCGCCCTAAGGCTGGGTGAGGTTCATTTGAGTAGCTGGTTTGTGAGTTTCCAGCGAATGGAGGGTAAAACCCCCGTCGTGATATAACTGTGAAGTTGAAAGCAACGTAAAAAAAACCAAACAACAATAACAATGAATGAGGTATTCGTTGGTTCGAATCCCACCCAGTGCATGAATTTTTTCCCATTAATTTGAGTTTGTGACCACATAAAATAGTACCTAAGACTCTGAGGATTAGGTGCTAGAAAATGCTTTGAGGATTAACCTCGCCTGGTGGTTACCTTCCACTAAAGAGTGTTGTTACTATTATTCTTATGTTTCAAGGATACGAAATAAAAAAAGGCTGTGAAAAAAATCAACATGAAAGAAATCATCATTATTCATAAGCACAAAATCATTGAATCATATAGATAATTATGGTGCAATGACAATGGTATATACTATGTAATTGGGTGCTGGCTAACTTTTGTAAAGCCAACACCTCTATTGTACTGCAATCTAAATAAAATATACTTATTATGATTATAATAACAAAAAAAAATAATGGATAACAATCATTCATCACTTGGCCAAACCTTGGTCGGTACGCAATATTCCCAAATGACCTAATGTCAGCTAGATTTGGTAACCTAAAATTTGGTAGCCCAACATCTAATTTATCCACAGAAGGTCAGATGACTGACGAAGGTTTTGGTTCTGAGATGCGATAATAATGGCCAATGACCAGCGAGATTTGCCAGTTTAGGTAGGATATTAAACACATTTATCACATTATAATGGGAAGTATTGTGAGACCTCTCGCCCATCAGAGGCAGGGACGTAACTAGGGGGGGGGGGGGGGCATGCGGGGTATGAACCAGTTGTTGGGGGCTCCAAGTTCGAGACTTGGAAAAAGACGAATTTCCAACCGAAGTGGAAAGTTTCAAATATTGTGCTTTGGATTTAGTACCAAATATCCAAACAGCCAATTCAATTGGTCTTCTGAAATTTTTGTGTGTGAACAAAATGGAGGATGTATATCCAAACATAACGATTGCCTTACGAATCTTCTTGACAATTACGGTTTCAGTGGCTTCGAATGAAATAAGTTTTAGCAAACTTAAAATAATAGTAAAATAGGTATTTACGGAATTTGACAGGGCAAAATAGGTGGCCCCGGGTGCAGGATATCCTAGTTACGTCCCTGATCAGAGGGGAGACATACTACGAGATGGGAAAGCTAATACATAGAACACAATCGTCTGCAGAAGCTCCTGTTTCATGGCTACAAAAAAAAAGAAACTGTGAATGACTCATCTTTAAAAAAATAAATTAAAAAAAATGAAAAATTCCTCCCCCGGCAAAAATTGAATCTACTACCTGCGCATCACGAAGTTAATGATTTTGCTTTTCTTATGTTACAGAGACTGCCCTGGGGTGAACAAAATCTACCTTCTCATCCGGGAAAAGAGGGGGAAGACCACGAGAGAGAGGTTTGAGGAAATCTTCGAAGGAGAGGTAAGTTATCGTGCTTTAGCGCGAAGATCCGCAGATCCAAGGTTGCTGGTTCAAATCCCGGCCACGGCATTTTTTTTTTTTTTTTTTTCGAGAACTGAGAAATTTTAGGACCAAATTTTTTTACGCGTCAGTTTTTGGAGAAATTATTTAGTTGTTGTTGTTGTAGCAGCAAAAGCTATGCCAAGAGGGTGTGATAGTCTCTAACCGGGTTAATGAATAATTGAGTTGTTTTCTTTGCAAATTTATTAATTTAAGCATTTTCGGAGCTTTGTCCTGCTATTTCCAGCTCCTCCCGCCCCACACTTTGTTTGTTAAGAATAGCTCAGTGGTTAAGCACTCGCTTGCCATGCGGAAGGTCCCGGGTTCAAATCCCCGCGCCGACAAAAATTTGTATTCAAAATTTGGTTACAGTTGTTTGTAAGGGATACCTTCCAGTGCGCTCGTGTTGACCCAGCACCTAAATGGGAAGTACTGTGTCACTTCTCGCCCATCAGAGGGGAGGCATGCTACGGGATGGGCAGGCTACAACTCAGACCACAAGCGTCTACAGTAGCTCCTCTGTTTCATGGCTACAAAATAAAAAAGGCTGTGAACCACTCATCTTTAAAAAAATATATATAATCATTTTTAAGTTAAACAATCCACTGACTTGGAGGTCGCTGGTTCAAATCGCTTTCACGACAATTTTTCTTGGCAAGGGTGGAATTTCGTGACCAAAATTTTAGATGTCAATTAAGTTATCAAGCAAAACGCTAGTTTTGCAACGCCAAGATAAACAAAACGAGCGTGCTATACTTACGCTAAACCGAGTTCGTATGTATTTTCTTTTGTAATTTTGACCTTCTTAAATAAAACTTCTTAATCTTTTTTCTTCATATTCGTGTTTTTCTCGTCGAATAGAAGATGACTACTTTTTATTTGACCTTTTTCTGACACCCCTAACCGCTTTTACGAGCACCCCCAAAATTAGTAAAAGATTCATACTTTATTTTTTTTTTTTTTTTTTTTTTTTTTTTTTCCGCATTCGACTTACCACGGGCATATGGTTCAAGTTAAAATTATGACATTTTGGTTATGGGTTCTTAATGCTTGCAGCTCGAGGTTTTAACAAAAAAAAACTTCCGCGGTCACTCGGCGGCGCTTTGGCGGTATTGCCTGTATCTCAAATGCGGCTGATAATAGTAAACTGAAACTTTGTATGTTTATTATTTGACCAATTTACAGCTTTTTTTATTCTGTGTAATTTTTTTATAACTATAACCATTTATGAGTTATAACATTTTTTGTTGATTTTTGACGTTCACCGACTTTTCTTCACGTAATCACATGTATCGCTATTAAGGCTTTATTCTATCGAGCTGAAACTTTCAGAACATATTCCTGAGTTTGTCAGATGATTCCTCGTCAGAATAGCCGTCTTCAAAAAATGTACGGTTTTTGAGTTATAAGCTCCTTAAGTCATTGGTAGCGCACAATATAATTTCGATTAGAGTACCTATGTTCTCCGAGTATCAGAGCTCAGGGATTCCTCAAATGAAATATACGTAATGGCTGTGTTTGCTGCCTTTCTTTCTTCGATCT
The DNA here is from genome assembly GCA_024516035.1 of Bactericera cockerelli. Lineage (NCBI taxonomy): Eukaryota > Metazoa > Arthropoda > Insecta > Hemiptera > Triozidae > Bactericera > Bactericera cockerelli. The sequence goes on from JAMCCL010000191.1 coordinate 9,364, forward strand.
TTTTTAGGTTATTTGGTCTTATAGATGAATGTATTTTTCTTCGTCTAGCTTTTTATAAAGATATGAGTGAGATTATTCAATAAAATATCTAATATCTTTAACAATATCATATTGAAAATACCTACTTGATCTAATGCACATAATAATTATGTATGATTTTATTTGTGGTGAAGCCCAAGGCCTCTTCACAATTTTTGTGGGTAGCGCTGCATTACTAAGAGCCTCCTTCACATTTCGAATTATTCTATTACATTAATTTCTTTTTACTCTGGTAATGCCGCCACTGGTCGTTACTCATACAAGTAACTACACATTTTTCCTCACGAGGTATGAGTGGACCCCAAACATCCAAGTACAGAGCAGAAAAATTCCTGCCCCGCTGTAAATCGAACCCAGGTCACCATGTGTGCAATGCCTAGCGCGCTAACTCACTCTGCCACGGTGACTACTTAATGTACATAATATAATTTGTAATGTATAAAAAACTAAAACAATTAGGTATAGAGTACTAAATTAAAATAATGTACGATGTACGAGGCTATAAAAAAAAACACACACACAACGACTATTTACTTGTTAAGGTCATCTTAAGTTTTAGTATTTTGAAAATATGTAGGCCTGCAAGCCGAGATTCGGCGATTTGAGTTTTGTTTGACAATATCGCATCAACCATACGGAAAATTCAGATCCTCGGAGAATTGAGATCCTCCCTAAGCAATCTAAGCATGCATACATAACACACATACATAACGGGAATAGTTAATGTAAAAACAATTTCACGAAATTTCGTTGTTACGCATTTGATTTCTGAGAATTACCGATCCATAAAAATGCTTGACTTTACATAACTAAACACAAGAGAAGGGTAAACAAATCATAAAAGATTATTCCAATCGGTATCTGTGTAGTACCTACTTTTTTGCGAAAAAACCAAAAGAGAACTGGTTTTCTTTTGTTGTTTCATTGACCGATGATACTATAGTATATCCATTTCATTATGATAGTTGAGAATCATCACGACAAAATACGAGAACCAATCAGATTCCAGAATATCTTACAATGTTGCAGTCCTAAAAATATCTATTTTCAGTACACTCTCTCACTCGTTGCGATTAAAAGGAGCTCTACTATACAAAGGTCGGAAGGGTACGTTTGGTGCAGGTAATATTTAAAAGTTTTCGCAAATGTTTGACTTGGTTCACAGTGCATGGATTACATAATAAATATAATATTTACTTCTTCATTTTTCTATTGTTTATATTTAGATTGTTTTATAAACATGTAGCTACCTACTACCTAAATAATTAATCTGGTTATGATCAGTAGATCAGTCAGTTCTCACTTGTATTTGATATGAGGATTGGGCTAATAGCTTTATCCCTCTTATGGAGTAGGTAAATCATTTTTGTACGTATTATCTTTATTAAAAAAAAATGTAGTTTGGTTTTATTATTAATTTATAGGTAAATGAAAAAATAGTAGTCAAACCTATTAGGAAAAATACAAATGAATCACTTCGGTGAAAATCAATGGTTGGGGAAATACACGCAAAATCATGCTGGTATTATTTAGTATTTTAATAATAAAAATCACAATAAAAATCATCATACCTATATGTACTGCATCACATAATATTATTACCTAGGTACTTGGTTATCGATCAGAAATTTATGATTTTGAATGTTTGAATCTACATAATATGTAGATATATATATTGTATCAACCTTAAGGTTGAAAGAAAATGTACAAGGAAGTATTGTGCAATGCACCTTCCTGCACTTAAGATTCTTTACTTCTGTAGTCTTTGCAGTTTTGGCAACCCCGCCTACGATTTTAATAAGTCATAGCTATCATAATGAAAGGGATATACTATAGTTGAGTTATTTAGGGTGAACGTGTGATATTCAAAACAATATTGATAAATCATAAGAGAGTGTACCTACTCTTTCTATTTTAAAGAATTTGCTTCATGCGTGTACAGCTGTACACTGTACATAATTTTTAAAAGTATTTGATTTCCGAATTCATGCAATTTTTTACTTTCCTTATCCTATAATATACATTCCTTATTGTCGAAAATTTGGTCTACCCTGTATTTCACATTTCTGGACGAATCATAGCCTCAGGATACCATAAAAATTGTTTTCGTCCATTGGTCCGTGCGTCCGCCTGTCTGTGAACGAGATATCTCGAGAACGGTACAACCTAGAGACTTAAAATTTGGTATGGAAGTTGATTTTATAATATACCACACGAATCTTTTAGTGGCAGAAGCTGACTTCTTTTCAACTGATAAGAAAAGTGTGGTGGTGTCACACCAGTTTATTCTCTTTTTAATTAGTTGTTTTGTAATGCGTTTTCGAACGACTTACCCACTTTGGTAATATTTTGCCGAAATTAAAAATAAAAAAATAAATAAGAACCGATTGTCCTGAAAATCCATACTATCGGATTCCCCATTAATACATGAGGAAAAATTATCACTCAATTTCCGTAACCCACTGGCAGGATAGGCCAACCATGGACCAAAAATCCTAAGGAACAACTAGAAAGAAGAAACCCGGTGTAATAAGCTTAAAGGAAAAAATTAAAGGTGCAATATTTTAGATATATTGTACCGAAGAATAGAGGTGATGAGAAAGGAAAAGTTTAAGACACCAATATTTCCAAGGATATAGTTAGTTCTACCTTGGTGCTCGTGTGAAGTTATAGAAAATTGCAAAAAAATGTAACCTACCAAAAATATCTGATATCCCCCAAAAATACACTTCGTGTGCAAAAGACGCCAAGAAAATTAGAATCCTTCAAATATAATTAATTACCTTAAAATATTCTAAAAAGGAACTGATATCAAATGAATGCCAAGTTCTCCTAAACTGGAAATCATTTGCCCAGAAAGAAGTCTCAAGCACAGAAATCAAACTGAGGATTGGACATGACATTTCCCATTAATCTACGATTTACCAACGCTAAAAGTTAACATTAAAAATCTTGGCAAGTTGAAAGCATTTTTTTAATTTTTGAAACTTGCCAAGATTTTTAATGTTAACTTTTAGCGTTGGTAAATCGTAGATTAATGGGAAATGTCATGTCCAATCCTCAGTTTGATTTCTGTGCTTGAGACTTCTTTCTGGGCAAATGATTTCCAGTTTAGGAGAACTTGGCATTCATTTGATATCAGTTCCTTTTTAGAAATATTTTAAGGTAATTAATTATATTTGAAGGATTCTAATTTTCTTGGCGTCTTTTGCACACGAAGTGTATTTTTGGGGGATTATGGTATACGGTTCTCTGATTCGGAGGTTGATGGTTCAAATTCCAGCCAGGACGGAATTTCATGGTTGAGTTTTTTTTTTAATTTTTCGATGTGAAATTCTGATTTTATATACTAACATTGTGACATCAGCATATATTATCACATGGGTAAACCGCATTGATCTGAAAAAAAAAAAAAAACACAACCAAAAACAAACAAAAACAAAAAGAAACAAAACAATCACGATAGACACAAATTACTATGATAACTATTGTCTTACACTCTTTTCTTTTATTATTAATGTTATGTGATTATAAGTAATTGGATGTTGATCAAGGTATCGTAAAGTCAACATCTCTTTTATAATTACAATAAATAAATACATTAAATTGAATTACCTATATGTTTTTTTTTTCTCAGTTTTTCGACCCCATGCGTAAGAAGTGTCCCCACTATCTATCCAAAATGGCGGCTGTGACCGGCGACTGTCTGAAGCCTGGCATCGGCATCAGTAGCGACGACAGGCAAACTCTCATCGACAACATTGATGTGGTCTTCCATTGCGCCGCTACTGTTCGATTCGACGCTCATCTGAAAGTAGCGGTCAACATCAACGTGAGAGCGACCAAGTCGCTACTTGAGATGGCGCGGGAGATGAGGCGGCTGAAGGTGGGAGTTTTTTCATTTATTATTATTATTAAATTCTTTATTAAATACAAATATATGTACAATACAAATAATTATCATAAAAAAATAGAAACATATCTCTATATATAAAACAGAAAAAAGGACTACCTACCTATGTTCGTCTGTTTGTTTGTCCGGAGTTGTTTAGCCAAAACGGTAAGAGATAGCGAAAAATGTCTCAGAATTGACCCCCCCCCCCCAAAACCATTATCGCTTTGTCCAGAAAAATTATAAAAAGTTCAAAAAGGCATTGCTGTCCAGCAGTACGGCCATGCCTTAGTAAATTTGAAATTTAGTCCCGTTGCAAAGCACGGGCAAACGGCTAGTAAACAATAAAATGGAAATAAATTGATAAATACATAATTCCTAATTAAAGGGCGGGGTTATTGCCCAAGGCAATCTCTTCCACCCAACCCTTTATAATTATATATTACTTCCGCTAAAGAGGTGGGACGACGATTGATTGAAATAACAGGCGACATCAAGTCAGCATTTTATTTCAAACAGATACTCGCTATGGCCGTCCAAAGAGGCAATGCGGCGGCCATACTTGGCACATTTCCTGTCAACCGAGGGTTCGATGAGGCTTTTGTACTGTAGTTTAAAATAAATAAACGTTTGTAATTATGTAGTAACCGTGGCCGGGTGAGTTAGCGCGATCTGTAATTGGTTGTTCGGGGTCCACTCATACCTCATTAGGAAAAATGAGTAGCTGTTTTAATATTAGCAGCGACCAGTGGCGGAATTATAGGCAAAAATAAGATGTTCGGATATTAAAATTACGGAAAAGTTTTATAATCCTGCAGTACCCACTAAAATTGTGGTATGAAAACAAAAAGAAACACATTTATTTATTTATGTGTATTTTTACTTCTGATAAATTTCTAATATCAGAAATCGGGAGTAAAATGTTCGTTTCTGGAAAAATTCATGCATTGGGTTGGTATTGGAACCAGCGGATTTCTGGAATACCAGACTAGCACTTTTACCACTTGTATTTCTCCTTGATCGCTATGTGGCTTTAAGCACTTCATGGTGCGAATTGCAGAGTTCCGAATCTGCCATTTACATGGTAATCCCCAGCATGAGATAATCATATTTATAGCTTTATGCCGAGTCCGGATCTACAATGAAGATGTCGCTATAAACATTTTGGACATAATCAATAGATTCTATTTGAAATTTATCTCGTATTGTCAGCATGGGATCTACAATATTGTATCTGCGTAAACTATAGAAGCAGATCTTATTGATATATCTACCAAATATGAATGGAAGGTAGATTGCTAGTAAAATAATAATTATTATTATATGTATGTGGGCCAATAATCAATAAATATTAAAATATGGCGCAAATTCGACCTTCACAAGTTCGGAGGACATAAATTAGGTTATCTTGAACTTTGCGTTGGATTTAATATTCAAATTATAGGAGAGAGGATTTCAGTTGAGTCCATCTATAGTTCAATCTATCTCAGCAGGATCATTTGAACTTTCTTTTAGTTCAAAATACATTAATAAAGTTGTCATGAACATTCGAAAGATTTATGCATTTGATGGGTGTAGAAGAAAGTCGATGAAGAATTTCCGGCTAATCTGAAACTTTTGGCGTTATAAAGTTATAAAACTTTCTATACAATAAAAATTCCGTGACCGTGAGATAGGCACAGATAACTACATATTATTATAATGTATCACAGTGGTAAGAGTATTATATGGGCGCTCAGTTCCAATGTTTCGGCTCCTTTCATGTCCATTGATTCTTTTTGGTTTTAACGTCCTGATTTGAGAAAATCAGGACAAGGCTTTTACCATCCATTGGCTGAAAATCGTACCAGCTACCAACTTAATCTCATTTAGCCTGGGTAGAGGCGGCAATCCTCACGTGTTCGGAGAGAACAGAATTTTCTGTGTGAAAAGTCTGCTCCAACTGGGAATCAAACTCAGGATCTCTGAACGGGCAGTATTGGCAGTGGAAAAGGGAAAAAACGATTTCTCTTGTTGTCTTTTGGCCTGACACAGGTGCTGGTACCGTATACCGTCCTCCAGCGAGATGTCAGCTGGAATAACCCATTACGTACGTAGATAGTATGTAATTATGCATACGACTACTACTAAACTTATAATTGTGAATACTTTTAAGGGAATACCCAAGTACAGAAACTACTCGAGAAACTCCCGTACTGAAATGGTCTGAATGGATCATTTGCACTTTATTTTTTATATTGGCTCTATCGAAAGAGTTCATCGGTTTTTTTTTCTATTGTGCATTGGTAGTCTAGTAGTTAACGTGCTAGTCTCTAAAGCAGGTAGCGTAGGGATCCTTTGGTTCGAATCACACCCAATGCATGAAATTTTCCTCATTTATTTAAGTATATATTAATAAGACTCTGAGGTTTATGTGGTAGAAAATGCTTTAAGCATTAACCTCGCCTCGCCTGGTGGTTCCCTTTACTTAAGAGTTATATTATTATTATTTTCGAGCCCAAGAACCTTGTTACATTTTAACAAACAGTACAAATTTGAAAATCTTTTCTTTTTTTTTGAAGTTCTGAATACACGAAACGATTCCTGACAACATTTTAGAGGGCCCAGTACACGATGAAATCCTTGGTAGATAAAAGCCCCATGCATAAGAACTTGAAGACTGAAAAATCCAACTCGGTAAATATGACGTCACAAATACAAATATCCGTTTTTTGCAGATCCGGCAACTTTAAAAGGCTTTTTCAGGACTTTTGCGTTTCTTTTTCCATGGTTTTAATGACTTTTTTTGGTATATTTCCAACAGAATCAGTCATTCAGTAAAAAAATTCCATGAATAAGTGACCCATTTCAGCCAGTATAAACTCTTTCTCTACAACATCTGTTATTATTCTGATGTTTATGTAGATTTTTAAAGTTAACTGAGATAGAATCTTTAGGGTAAATCCTACTCTCATTACTCCTACCTGTGGTATTTCCTACCTTCATTAGGTACTCCTGCCTGAGGTAAATGCTCCTTTCATTACTCCTACCTGTGGTATTTCATGTCTTCATTACTTCTACCTGGGGTAATTCCATTACTTCGCCCAAACTACCAATTTGGGACTTGAATATCTCGAGGAGTCATATTGATGACGTCACTGTACTTAAGTACCTCGTGACGTCATATCTGCTCGGGAAATTTTCCTGCGATCACAGAGCAGAGCATAGCGTAGCTTTTAATTTAAAAAATAAATAAATAATTGTACCACAATATTAATTGTATGTACTGGAAAAACCCCTATTATACATACAAAGTATAAAGTAAAGTATAATTATTACAAAGTGTCAATGGTGAAAGTACAAAAATTTAAATAGTAAGATTAGAAATAAGAAAAATATTAAACAAAGAAATAATTAATAGTAAGAAACTAGACTAGATATTGTAAGAAAATAAAATAATAAGTAAATCCTACACAGCCAGCGTCGATGGTGCTTTGAATGCACCGGTTCTCCTAGGATCACCGACGTTAAGCAACATCCAGCGAGGTAAAGACTTCGTGACACTGGCATTCAGGCCCAACCCAGGCTGGGTGAGGTTAATGTGGGTAGCAGGTTTGTGAGTTTCCGCAAATGGAAGGTAACCACCCAGTCGTGATATGACCATTGACCATGCAGCTGAAAGTGTCTTTAAATTCTAATTAAAAAAAAAAAAATCCTACACAGGAGCCACCACAGTAGCTTGATCGATGGAACGTTATTCAAGTCCCGAGTTCAGCGTAGATTTAGTAAAGCGAGTTTGATTAGTTGTGATATGATTAACACAAATATGATAACTTTAAAACTTTTTAAATCCTACACAGGATAAACAATTTCTATTTAACACTTAATTTCTCTCGGTTATTCATCCGTCTCATAATTCTATTGATGAGTGAAAAAAATATAATTGCTAAAAATAAATAAAAACAATTAGAATATAAAACTCGCTTTACTAAATCTACGCTGAACCCTGGACTTGAACCACCGACCTCCAGGTCACAAGTCCACTGCCTTATCGATCACTCTACTGAGGTCGGTTCTATAATTAAGATACCATTGGATACATTATTTGATGCGAATTATAAAGGAATTCAAATTTAATGGCAAATCTATCAGCAGGTAATTATTGTGAATTGCTTTCTCTTCCTGTAATCAGGCAAAGTACCTAATACACTCTACAGTCTCTACACTAAGTTTATGGTGTAGGTAATTACTTTTTAAACCTACTTTCTTTTTAGGTATTTTTACGGTTGATTTATGAGCGGTACTTACTTTTCTTTCCGAGTCCGTTTCTGTCACCAAATTATATTTTGTTCTTCCAATAATCTGCGACCTCAGTAGCTGCTGTATTTGCCAATACGAGGGGTCCGAAATAAAATTGAAAAATTATTCTGTATAATAATTCCGTGTCCGTGAGATAGGAACAGATACCTAAATCACGGTGGCGAGAGGATTATATGGACGCCCAGATCCAATGTGTAGGCTCCTTTCATGTCCAACGATTCTATTTTGGTTTTAACGTCCTAAGCGAGACGTTACCCTCCATTCGCTGGGAATCTGTAAAATAATAATAATACTCTGAATATTATGAAGATGATTCTCTTCTGTAACGAGGGTGTCAGATGTGACCTAATTGTACATAAGAATTATTTTTTATCCGTATACCTTATAAGTAGTTGTCAATTATTCAAAGTATTAAATTTTGATCTTGTGAATTTATCATATTTCGTAACAGACCTCTGATAATAATGGCCACAGCTTGAGGGCACCTCAAAACATTTAAAAGCTACAATGGAGAGGATGTTTGTTGTTGTAGTTTTTGTTGTTGTTGTAGTTTTGTTGTTATTGTTGTAGTTTTTGTTGTTGTTGTTGTTATTGTACATTTCGTTGTTATTGTTGTAGTTTTTGTTGTTATTGTTGTTATTGTACATTTCGTTGTTATTGTTGTAGTTTTTGTTGTTATTGTTGTTGTTGTTGTCGCCTTCCACTGAAGAGTTCTATTGTTATTATTATCATTATTGTTGCAGTTTGAGAGTATGTTTGTCCGTGACATTTGTGCCTTATGGGTATAATGTTTCTAAATATTCTGACTTATGGGAGTATGTGATTGCCTTATGGCTTTAAAGAATCCATTACTCATTAATTTTTAGTCATGTCTAGGGGAGGAGGCGAAATTTTGAATCTATTAACCAGTCATGGTCGGTTCTATCAATCTCGGTTTGGTGCGAATCTCGGATTGACAACGCTAGTTCCAAAAGGATTCGTCAAACTAGCGCTAGTGTACCTATGTAAACTGTACGAAAGATTGAGCCAAATTTGGGTTTCACGAAACCTCGGGTTTTTTGTTGTTGTTGTTGATAGAACCGACCATCAATCATTCATGGACTTGGGTGAATGGGTTCACAAAGTTTTTATGCATACTACATTAATTTGTAGTATGGACTTACTATAAAGTATTCTATTGTAGTATTGACATCAGAGAATACAGGGTTATGTATGATCACAGTCAGGCGTGTCTGGTGGGAAATTTTTTGGGTTGCTGCCACATAAACCGGACTAAAAGAGGAATTTTACAGTAATTCATTCAGTACCTAAAGAGTTTGAGTTTGTTTACCATGCCAATTATAATAATTATGCATTAATTATTCTAGAAATGTGTGATGATTTTTGTCTGGGGGTGTTGTAGTTCCGCAGCTCCTTAGCACCGGACGCGCCTGATCTCAGTTATAAACTACTGCTTGAAAATTGGGACTTATAAGTCCTGGTCGACTTATAAGTTTTATATTATTATAACTATTCATTTCGGTGATAAGAGTCGGTTTTCTACGATTCACCCAAATAATTCGCCGCTGCAAACACAAACTGTCGTATCTGCAAATTTTGCCATTTTCAGTTAAGAAGCGCACATAGTGGTTCGTGCTTGCTGAGAATCTTTGAAACTCACATACGACTAACCTTAAAACTTGAATACTTCGGGAAGGAGTTGAGATACAGATACGACAGTTCGTGACGTGAAAAAGGAAGAATGTGCGCTTCCTAACTGAAAATGGCAAAATTTGCAGATACGACAGTTTGTGTTTGCAGCGGCGAATTGGTCGAATTGAGTAAGTGTATAATTTCAACTAGAAGATTTCCAGATTGTTCATTTTTTGGGGGAGGGTGGTAGTTTAACGTCCCTTTCATATGCATGGTCATATCACGAGGGGTGTTTTACCCTCCATTTGCTGGAAACTCACGAACCAGTTACTCAAATTAATTTCACCCAGCCTGATTGGGTCTGAGAATAGCCGGGCCCGAGTTGGAGTGGTCAGTTTGTCACCTACCCAATTCCTAACCTCGCTGGACAACTATTAACTTCAGTGACTGATGGATAACTGGTGTTTTCAACGTGCCATCGACGCTGGCTTGTTCTGAACCTTAATATCATGGAAGATTGCAATAATTGCATTATTGCAATACTATTGCAATGGAATTTGTCTTCCAATACGATCCTTGGCGAATAATTGAGAAATGGTCATACGTAATAAATTCACATTGCGAAGGCACCAGCTTAATTATGCACTTAATTACCAAATAGCCTATGACTAATTGACTGACCAAATCAATAGCTCTAAATACCAAATATCGGGTTTATGTAACCTCACTGCCTGAGGACTACAATAATAATAGGATGACTATTCAACCTTTTGCACTTAGATGGACTCTCAAATGGATCAAGGTTCACCAGAAAATGGCCTGAGGATGTTATCATTACCAGGAATTATTACAGCTTCAAATGAGGTATTGTCGACATGTTTAGTTCGGGTACTTGACCTTTGGCTTTATTTGTCCTGAGGAAGATATTTGAGTTAGAGAAACTAGCCTCAGTAGATGTTATTGTTATCAATAAAAATAATACAAAAATATTTAAGTATAAGGTAAAATAATATTATTTAGCGTGAAGAGAGATGTTGTTATAGTCAATTAGTCATGTATTAAGGGTTGGGTGGAAGAGTTTGCTAACCCTTTAGTTAGGATATACATATTATGTGTGTGTTTTTAAACTATTTTTTTCTTCCTAATTCTTCACCAGATTTAATAGCATGAACAATATTGAACATGAACATTGAACAATTTTCTGTACTGACTTCTGTAACTTGATTAAACTTCTTTCTGCCATAGCCATTGGATCTTTGATGGCTCGATTGTTGAGCATTACCAGAAATGGCATTTTTTTCTAGTATTTAATCAAAAAAGTATGCATTTTGAAACATCAGTTCTGAAGATATAGGCATTTTAAAATGGTTCGTAATCAATGGCATACATGAAATGAAATAGATCGATAGATATACAGGGTGTCCCGTATACAGATGCAAATATTTTGAGGGTAGGTTCAGCCCACCGTGGACTATCATATGAGCGAAACTTGCAGTGGGGCATTTTGCTTCGTTAAAGAGTTATGGCCAAATCACTGTTTTTCCCACAGGTCTAGAGGTCACATGGATCGATGCACGTTTTTAAAGAAATGATAGCCAGTAAGTAATTTTTGACTTCATGTATGGATAGTCATGCATATTTCCCTTCGAATGCAGTTGGTTGCATAAAAAAATATTGAAAGACCAGAGAGATATTTAATCATAAGTTCAATATTTTTCTAAACGATTTTTCCCTTTTTTCCCTTTCGTGAATTTAGAGTACTTCTACAATTGCAATTCTGCGTATCACTAGTTAAAAAAATACCCTTTGCTATTTTGTTTCAATAAATACAAAGTACTTTCAGGCGCGTGGAGGAACGAATGAGATACGCCTTAATAAACGGCACCAGAAGGAGAGAAACACATCTATCAAATTTTGAATCTGAGCGCTATTGCATTTTGAAGAACACTCGATGCCTGAAGCGGTCTGTGTGACCAGTTTTGTGCCAACTGCAAGTTATAAATGAAAATTTTCTGAGTAAAAATAGTTCTATTAACCAACTATATCAATCAAATCTAATAGTTAAAATAACAAGGCGATCAATTTGTTCGGTGGAAGAGAAAGCCACAAGCTTTAACCTCGCCCTTGGTTTGCTACATATTCTTTTGGGTTCTTTTCATTTCATGTCCTGTGTTGCAGAATGTATCATGTTTGTAGTTTATCAATAAAATATTAATAATAATAGTAACCTTAAGGTTGGATGTTCGAGTTTTACCCAAGGTTAAATTTCGGCACTATTTGTTATGTTTTTGATATCATGATTGTGATAAACACACAAATGATATTTTTAATTTTACTTCTAAAAATAAAATGACAATTTTTGTTGTTAGCGCAGAGTCTTTCTCCATGTGTATTCTTTGTCCATAATTACACCACTGGTTGCTGCTTTCGTTGCAGCCTCTCTCATTTTTCCTCATGATAACCCTGTGACCCCGTAACCAATTCACATAAAAGTTCACACCGACCGACCACTGTGAATGATCAATTTCCCTCTGTTAAACATCCCAGAGCACAGTGTATTTATACCTCAAATTACGCGCCAATTCTGTTAAAATTCAGCCAACTTTGAATTTTCCATCATGATTCAGAAGTGTTTTTTGAGCTTTGTGTGTACTGCGTTCCATGATCTTTAAAGTAATATAAATGAGCTTTCTTTTTTATAAACCTAAACATAATAGGGTATTTTTTTAACTAGTGATACGCAGAATTGCAATTGTAGAAGTACTTTAAATTCACGAAAGGGAAAAAAGGGAAAAATCAAATTTTAGAAAAATATTGAACTTATGATTAAATATCTCTCTGGTCTTTCAATATTTTTTTATGCAACCAACTGCATTCGAAGGGAAATATGCATGACTATCCATACATGAAGTCAAAAATTACTTACTGGCTATCATTTCTTTAAAAACGTGCATCGATCCATGTGACCTCTAGACCTGTGGGAAAAACAGGGATTTGACCATAACTCTTTAACGAAACAAAATGCCCCATAGCAAGTTTCCCTCATATGATAGTCCACGGTGGGCTGAACCTACCCTCAAAATATTTGCATCTGTATACGGGACACCCTGTAGAAGTAGAGTTAAAGCCATCAACTGTCAAACCATGTCGTAAAAAAATAAAAATAATAATAATAAAAGGAGGGTGTTGCAAACTTCAGGTCTCACAAATATTGATGACCGATCAAGCTCAGTTAAGTTTCCTCGGGCATAAAAGTTTGAATTATCGTTGCACATTTGAAAATACCTAGTTGATTAAATTTATCTTTAATGTTGATCGGACTAATACTAAAACCATAATTTAAAGAAAAATTTGTCCGAGACCATTTTTTTCTAGCCGTTTTTAAAACAACCAATCAGAGAACTCGGTACATAAACAACATTTTCCCAAGTGTAAAACTTCCATTTTATGAAAAACTCGATTAGAATTATTCAATGGACCAGTCATTCGATTTCTACATTAAGCTTAAAAGATCATTCATTAAGCTTAAAAGATCACTCATAAAGCTTAAAAGATGTCTTTGCAAAACACCGTGAGGAGCACTCATGATGTGGTATTTTTATGAACGCCTAAAAACTTGTTAGTTATGCAATGTGCAATGTTTTTATAAACCGATGCCAACGTCGCGTCGATGTGCGATGACACGCTAAAACCGGTTCTCTTAGATTCGCCGAAGACTTCGTAATGTGGCATTCCAGCCCAACATAGGCTGGTAGAGGTTAATGTGGGTAGCAGGATTGTGAGTTTTCTGCGAATGGAGGGTAAAACCCCCGTCATATATGACCATGCATCTATGCAGTTTTAAAAACGACGCTAAACCCTAATAAACTAGATTTGAACTGTAAACCTCACACAGATTCTATTTTCGCATTATGAATGTCATATCAAGCATGAGGATATCCAGAACTTTTAATCAATACCCCACTCAATGGGTTTTTAAAAAATATCAACCAGCCCACTTATGAGACCTTTTTTACGATATCTTTACCACAGTGTGGTCTCCTGATTTTTAGCGATCACAAAATTTCACTGCTGAAATTATTTATTATTTTTTACGATTCTACAAATTTTCAAGACCAATAATTGCTTTATTAAATAAAACTAAAAAAACCATTTTTGATTTTCACCAGAATGGCCAACATGTAGCCCCGAGTGCCTCAAATTGACCCAAAAACAATGTGTAAAATCATAGGACACCAATGAACATAGTATACTAAATTTCAACAGTTTTGAAGAATCCAGTCGGGAGTTATCGCGGAACAGACAGACACGCAAAAGAAAGACAAATCGTCCAGTACCCAAGTTAAAACAGATCCTCACTGCACCTGTGCTCGGTTAAAAATAAATTAACGTCTGTTGTTTCTCTGCTGTCAGTCGTTCATCCATGTATCCACCGCCTACTCCAACTGTCGTCAGCCAATCATTGAAGAGAGATTCTACGAACCTCCTATCAATCCTAATCACCTGATAGAAATCACAGATCTTCTGCCGGACAAGATTATCGACAAGATCACACCAGGTATGTTCTCTCTCTCTCTACTACTACTCCTCTTATTATTAAACATTTTGGATCAAGTTTTATTTACAAATAACATAGAATATATACATACATAGAAATTAAAATTAACAAAACAAAACTTGATCAAGGGTGGTGCTAATTCCTCTTAAGTGTAAGGTATTATTATTAATAATAATAACCATAATAATACTCTTTAGTGGAAGGTAACCATCAGGCGAGGTTAATGCTCAAAGCATTTTCTACCACCTAAACCTCGGAGTCTTATTATTATGTGGTAACAAACTCAAATTAATGAGGAAAAATTTATGCACTGGGTGAGATTCGAACCAACGGATCCCTAAGTTACCTGGATTACCAGACTAGCGTGTTAACCACTTGACTACCAGTGCACGGTAGTCTCTCTCTGTCTCTCTCTTCTTGTGACAATTTTCTGTAGGGCTTCCTTAGAAAGAAAGTGTATTTGCATAAGGCATAAGCAAAGAGGTCTGTTTCATAATTTATTACATATAAAAATAAATAAAATTCCAACAACAACAAAAAATATTAATTAAATAATATAATTCTGATTCTAATTTTTTTTAAATAATTATTTGTACTCCCCAGGTATTCTGGACTACTGGCCCAACACATACGCCCTGACCTTTCAATACTATTTCTACTCCCCAGGTATTCTGGACTACTGGCCCAACACATACGCCCTGACCTTTCAATACTATTTCTACTCCCCAGGTATTCTGGACTACTGGCCCAACACATACGCCCTGACCTTTCAATACTATTTCTACTCCCCAGGTATCCTGGACTACTGGCCCAACACATACGCCTGACCTTTCAATACTATTTCTACTCCCCAGGTATTCTGGACTACTGGCCCAACACATACGCCCTGACCTTTCAATACTATTTCTACTCCCCAGGTATTCTGGACTACTGGCCCAACACATACGCCCTGACCTTTCAATACTGTTTCTACTCCCAGGTATTCTGGACTACTGGCTCAACACATACGCCCTGACCTTTCAATACTATTTCTACTCCCCAGGTATTCTGGACTACTGGCCCAACACATACGCCCTGACCTTTCAATACTATTTCTACTCCCCAGGTATTCTGGACTACTGGCCCGACACATACGCCCTGACCTTTCAATACTATTTTCTACTCCCCAGGTATTCTGGACTACTGGCCCAACACACACGCCCTGACCTTTCAATACTATTTCTACTCCCCAGGTATTCTGGACTACTGGCCCAACACATACGCCCTGACCTTTCAATACTATTTCTACTCCCCAGGTATTCTGGACTACTGGCCCAACACATACGCCCTGACCTTTCAATACTATTTCTACTCCCCAGGTATCCTGGACTACTGGCCCAACACATACGCCCTGACCTTTCAATACTATTTCTACTCCCCAGGTATTCTGGACTACTGGCCCAACACATACGCCCTGACCTTTCAATACTATTTCTACTCCCCAGGTATTCTGGACTACTGGCCCAACACATACGCCCTGACCTTTCAATACTATTTCTACTCCCCAGGTATTCTGGACTACTGGCCCAACACATACGCCCTGACCTTTCAATACTTTTTCTACTCCCCAGGTATTCTGGACTACTGGCCCGACACATACGCCCTGACCTTTCAATACTATTTCTACTCCCCAGGTATTCTGGACTACTGGCCCGACACATACGCCCTGACCTTTCAATACTATTTTCTACTCCCCAGGTATTCTGGACTACTGGCCCAACACATACGCCCTGACCTTTCAATACTGTTTCTACTCCCCAGGTATTCTGGACTACTGGCTCAACACATACGCCCTGACCTTTCAATACTATTTCTACTCCCCAGGTATTTGGACTACTGGCCCAACAC
This sequence comes from Bactericera cockerelli, assembly GCA_024516035.1. Taxonomy (NCBI): domain Eukaryota; kingdom Metazoa; phylum Arthropoda; class Insecta; order Hemiptera; family Triozidae; genus Bactericera; species Bactericera cockerelli. The sequence goes on from JAMCCL010000191.1 coordinate 25,671, forward strand.
ATACGCCCTGACCTTTCAATACTATTTCTACTCCCCAGGTATTCTGGACTACTGGCCCGACACATACGCCCTGACCTTTCAATACTATTTCTACTCCCCAGGTATTCTGGACTACTGGCCCAACACACACGCCCTGACCTTTCAATACTATTTCTACTCCCCAGGTATTCTGGACTACTGGCCCAACACATACGCCCTGACCTTTCAATACTATTTCTACTCCCCAGGTATTCTGGACTACTGGCCAAACACATACGCCCTGACCTTTCAATACTATTTCTACTCCCCAGGTATCCTGGACTACTGGCCCAACACATACGCCCTGACCTTTCAATACTATTTCTACTCCCCAGGTATTCTGGACTACTGGCCCAACACATACGCCCTGACCTTTCAATACTATTTCTACTCCCCAGGTATTCTGGACTACTGGCCCAACACATACGCCCTGACCTTTCAATACTATTTCTACTCCCCAGGTATTCTGGACTACTGGCCCAACACATACGCCCTGACCTTTCAATACTTTTTCTACTCCCCAGGTATTCTGGACTATGGCCCAACACATACGCCCTGACCTTTCAATACTATTTCTACTCCCCAGGTATTCTGGACTACTGGCCCGACACATACGCCCTGACCTTTCAATACTATTTCTACTCCCCAGGTATTCTGGACTACTGGCCCAACACAACGCCCTGACCTTTCAATACTATTTCTACTCCCCAGGTATTCTGGACTACTGGCCAACACATACGCCCTGACCTTTCAATACTATTTCTACTCCCCAGGTATTCTGGACTACTGGCCCAAACATACGCCCTGACCTTTCAATACTATTTCTACTCCCCAGGTATTCTGGACTACTGGCCCAACACATACGCCCTGACCTTTCAATACTATTTCTACTCCCCCGGTATTCTGGACTACTGGCCCAACACATACGCCCTGACCTTTCAATACTATTTCTACTCCCCAGGTATTCTGGACTACTGGCCCAACACACACGCCCTGACCTTTCAATACTATTTCTACTCCCCAGGTATTCTGGACTACTGGCCCAACACATACGCCCTGACCTTTCAATACTATTTCTACTCCCAGGTATTCTGGACTACTGGCCCAACACATACGCCCTTCCTTTCAATACTATTTCTACTCCCCAGGTATTCTGGACTACTGGCCCAAAACATACGCCCTGACCTTTCAATACTATTCTATCCCAGGATTCTGGACTACTGGCCCAACACAACGCCCCCTTTCAATACTATTTCTACTCCCAGGTATTCTGGACTACTGCCCAACACAACGCCCTGACCTTTCAATACTATTTCTACTCCCAGGTATTCTGGACTACTGGCCAACACATACCCCTTCCTTTCAATACTATTTCTACTCCCCAGTATTCTGGACTACTGCCCAACACTAGCCCTGACCTTTCAATACTATTTCTACTCCCAGGTATTCTGGACTACTGGCCCAACACATACACCCTGACCTTTCAATACTATTTCTACTCCCAGGTATTCTGGCTACTGGCCCAACACATACGCCCTACCTTTCAATACTATTTCTACTCCCCAGGTATTCTGGACTACTGGCCCAAAACATACGCCCTGACCTTTCAATACTATTCTATCCCAGGTATTCTGGACTACTGGCCCAACACAACAGCCCTGACCTTTCAATACTATTTCTACTCCCCAGGTATTCTGGACTACTGGCCCAACACATACGCCCTGACCTTTCAATACTATTTCTACTCCCCAGGTATTTGGACTACTGGCCCAACACATACGCCCTGACTTTCAATACTATTTCTACTCCCCAGGTATCTGGACTACTGGCCCAACACATACGCCCTGACCTTTCAATACTATTTCTACTCCCCAGGTATTCTGGACTACTGGCCCAACACATACGCCCTGACCTTTCAATACATTTCTACTCCCCAGGTATTCTGGACTACTGGCCCAAACATACGCCCTGACTTTCAATACTATTTCTATCCCCAGGTATTCTGGACTACTGGCCCAACCATACGCCCTGACCTTTTCAATACTATTTCTACTCCCCAGGTATTCTGGACTACTGGCCCAACACATACGCCCTGACCTTTCAATACTATTTCTACTCCCCAGGTATTCTGGACTACTGGCCCAACACTTACGCCCTGACCTTTCAATACATTTCTACTCCCCAGGTATTCTGGACTACTGGCCCAACACATACGCCCTGACCTTTCAATACTATTTCTACTCCCCAGGTATTCTGGACTACTGGCCCAACACATACGCCCTGACCTTTCAATACTATTTCTACTCCCCAGTATTCTGGACTACTGGCCCAACACATACGCCCTGACCTTTCAATACTATTTCTACTCCCCAGGTATTCTGGAAATACTGGCCCAACACATACGCCCTGACCTTTCAATACTATTTCTACTCCCCAGGTATTCTGGACTACTGGCCCAACACATACGCCCTGACCTTTCAATACTATTTCTACTCCCCAGGTATTCTGGACTACTGGCCCAACACATACGCCCTGACCTTTCAATACTATTTCTACTCCCCAGGTATTCTGGACTACTGGCCCAACACATACGCCCTGACCTTTCAATACTATTTCTACTCCCCAGGTATTCTGGACTACTGGCCCAACACATACGCCCTGACCTTTCAATACTATTTCTACTCCCCAGGTATTCTGGACTACTGGCCCAACACATACGCCCTGACCTTTCAATACTATTTCTAACTCCCCAGGTATTCTGGACTACTGGCCCAACACATACGCCCTGACCTTTCAATACTATTTCTACTCCCCAGGTATTCTGGACTACTGGCCCAACACATAACGCCCTGACCTTTCAATACTATTTCTACTCCCCAGGTATTCTGGACTACTGGCCCAACACATACGCCCTGACCTTTCAATACTATTTCTACTCCCCAGGTATTCTGGACTACTGGCCCAACACATACGCCCTGACCTTTCAATACTATTTCTACTCCCCAGGTATTCTGGACTACTGGCCCAACACATACGCCCTGACCTTTCAATACTATTTCTACTCCCAGGTATTCTGGACTACTGGCCCAACACATACGCCCTGACCTTTCAATACTATTTCTACTCCCCAGGTATTCTGGACTACTGGCCCAACACATACGCCCTGACCTTTCAATACTATTTCTACTCCCCAGGTATTCTGGACTACTGGCCCAACACATACGCCCTGACCTTTCAATAACTATTTCTACTCCCCAGGTATTCTGGACTACTGGCCCAACACATACGCCCTGACCTTTCAATACTATTTCTACTCCCCAGGTATTCTGGACTACTGGCCCAACACATACGCCCTGACCTTTCAATACTATTTCTACTCCCCAGGTATTCTGGACTACTGGCCCAACACATACGCCCTGACCTTTCAATTACTATTTCTACTCCCCAGGTATTCTGGACTACTGGCCCAACACATACGCCCTGACCTTTCAATACTATTTCTACTCCCAGGTATTCTGGACTACTGGCCCAACACATACGCCCCTGACCTTTCAATACTATTTCTACTCCCCAGGTATTCTGGACTACTGGCCCAAACACATACGCCCTGACCTTTCAATACTATTTCTACTCCCCAGGTATTCTGGACTACTGGCCCAACACATACGCCCTGACCTTTCAATACTATTTCTACTCCCCCGGTATTCTGGACTACTGGCCCAACACACACGCCCTGACCTTTCAATACTATTTCTACTCCCCAGGTATTCTGGACTACTGGCCCAACATATACGCCCTGACCTTTCAATACTATTTCTACTCCCCAGGTATCCTGGACTACTGGCCCAACATATACGCCCTGACCTTTCAATACTATTTCTACTCCCCAGGTATTCTGGACTACTGGCCCAACATATACGCCCTGACCTTTCAATACTATTTCTACTCCTCAGGTATTCTGGACTACTGGCCCAACACATACGCCCTGACTAAACAGGTAGCTGAGGATACAATCAGAAAACTGGGCTCTGGAATGCCCGTCGCTATGGTCCGCCCTAGTATAGGTGAGTTAACTCTTCAGTATAGTCAGTGGCGGCTCCTGACTTCAAGACTAGGTGAAGACAAATTATACCCAGAAGTATTGGAAAATAAAATTATTAATTTATCAGATCTTAGTTCTTATGGTGTCATAAACACAGCCCATTGTAAGTTATGGCTGTTTCCCTGCAGAGCATGATTTTCTCTCATACCATTTTGCATCATATAATTTTTTATAGTACTTTTTTTGGAGAACACTTGGTACTCAATAAATAAACAAGGCCAGCAGAACAATTTGTCAACACTTGAGCTAGTACACAGCCATTCATTTTTCATAAGCCATTCAGGCTTGAACTGTATGGCTGTAGGGCAGGCATTTGCTTTACTTTTTTAGTGGTGGTTATGGTTATAGTAATTGGAGAAATTGGACATCCAGTAATCATAATATCTTTCTTATCCTCATTACTTCTTAATCTGAATGGGGTTACTTTTAATGTTTGAACCCCATGATTTTGTGGGAATCTCATTGTTTCTTTGAAATATTCATCTTAATAAAAAATATTTATTCATCTTAATAAAAAATATTAACTAAAAGTTGGTACAAAGGAATTAAAATAAAAATATTAGGATTATACCTCAGTAGATAGGTAGGTACAACATTTTAAAGAGGGGTTAGAACTGGGAAGGAAAGAAAGTTAGTTGAAGACTAAAAATTACAATCCAAAACTGGAAGAAAATTCACCACCAGATTACAAAATAAATCTAAGAAAACATACTTACTACAAATATAAAATCAGCTTAAATTTGTGTTACGATTGATGTTTAAATGACTATTTATGAAAAACACAGATATTGCCTTATAATTTTAAGTACTTCACTGGAAGCTTAGCTACCTGCAACCTGCATAGTTATAATGTTTTTTCTGACACTGAAAGAAGTACATAGCTACTTCATATTCAACTTATTATGAAATGCACAGGTCAGATCAGGTAGGAATAATGTTTCTATCCTGTATCAAATACTGGGAAATAACTTTATTAACTAGTTACACCAATTAAAAGTCACTTGATTACCGTTGAAAATAATCTAATAAAATTTAAAAAGTGCGCAACAAGTTTTGTTTACATTATAAAGATAAGAGATACAATGTTGCCAAGTTAATTTCATAGCTAGATTTCTACAAACTTCAAGAGCTATATTTTAAATTTAAAAAACCCCTCAAATCATGTAAGACGTATTTATTTATTTAAAAAAAATTATTTCAGGCGGTGTAGTACGCCTGAACAGAATTTTCTCTTGAGAATTTCATTTCAACACGTCTAATTTCATGATTTTTTAGTGGTTCCATAGTCAGGATCTTAAACAGGACCACCATTGTCCCTATTTAAAAACTTCTTGGAACAACTAGATACCAGATTATCTTATTTGGCTCAATTTCGGTACCTACATTAAATAATTATTTCCGAGATTTGACTTCAATCGAGATGTCCTTTTTAAGACTATAGTTGACAAGATACATAAATAGTTAAAATTTATTGGTATCGGCTATCGTTTAGGAACTATATACAAAACTAGAACCCAAAAAAATGAGAAATAATATCCAAAATTCCTGACTCAAAATCCTGCTTTCCTAACGCCTACGTTATTATTATTATTATTTTAATATTACAAGATTGTGCTAGATATGGGAGGCTAAATCATTGACTGGTTTCCTAGGTCTGGCATAATGCTACTGGCAACAATGTTAACATCAAAAACACATGACATCGCACATGGTATGTGGCTTCGTGACATTTCGTATGAGGTCGTGTAGATAATGTAAACTGAATACAACTGAAGACTGTCCTCAGTAGCATATTACATAGATATAGTTCTTGCCTAATATTTCATGATACCTACTTGGAAATACTCAACTCTGATTGGTTGATTCAAGGACAACTGAAGACAATTTCGAATTGTCTTCACATTTGGTGTTCTCCTTGGAAAGTAACATGAAATGTTAAGCAGCATTGATCTATTTTACACAAAGCTTACTCTTTTTTTGTTTTTCTTTGAGTTGGATCAATTGTGTTATGTTCAAGGGATTATGAGTAGTGTTTTCACTGTTCAAAATTAGGTGAAAATGTCTTCAGTGTCTTCACCCGACGAGCCGCCACTGGTATAGGTGAGTTAACTCTTCAGTATAGGTGAGTCAACTCTTCAGTATAGGTGAGCCAACTGTTCAGTATAGGTGAGTCAACTCTTCAGTATAGGTGAGTTAACTCTTCAGTATAGGTGAATCAACTCTTCAGTATAGGTGAGTTAACTCTTCAGTATAGGTGAGTCAACTCTTCAGTATAGGTGAGTTAACTCTTCAGTATAGGTGAGTTAACTCTTCAGTATAGGTGAGTCAACTCTTCAGTATAGGTGAGTCAACTCTTCAGTATAGGTGAGTCAACTATTCTGATCTATCTACATAAATATCGATCTTTATTAAACTATATTGGTGCATGTCAACTTCTATGCCATCTAACACATGGGTTAACCCCTTTAATATGTTAAAATAAAATAAAAAATAAAAAAACACAACACGGACTACTTAATATATGGTATTTAAACCTGGATCAAGCGACGCCTCCGAGATACTACAGTGCTTATATAACGGTAAATACGGTTGGTATGTATTTTGGCGCCTTGAGAAGTCAATGTTGCGATGAACAATGGTCATGTATTTTTTCAAAAACCTTATAATGAAACCTAAGGAACAGAGCAAAATTATATTATTAAGAGGTTTTTAATAAAGCTAGTTCTCTATTACACATAAAGAGGTGAGAGTTTTCTAGTATGCTGGGTCCACACAGGTGCAACATATGTGTGGTAATTGGAACACTATTTCAGCAACGTGTTGCAGTCCGTGTTCGTCAGTGATCCATTCAACAAAGATCAAAGATGTTCGGTAGAAAACCGACATCCTCATTAATAATTTTTGAACATTCATGTTCGTGTTCAGAAGCCGTCCACACAGAGTGAATTCATGTTGCATGTTTCACCTGTGTGGACCCAGCATTATATCCGAGTCCATTATATACCGGTTCGACTGTAAGTCCCAAATTTTTAGTAAGTCCCGCCTCTAGTACCTAAATGCCCCGTCTCTAGTACATGCCGTGTTTATATAAATTCCAGTCATCGCCACCAACAAGGAGCCAATCCCGGGCTGGATCAACAACCACTACGGCCCCACAGGGGTGGTTGCGGGGGCGGGGCTGGGCCTCCTGAGGACCATGCATGCCGACCCTGACTTGGTGGCCGATATGGTCCCTGCCGACAATGTGATCAACTGCATCATTGCCGCCGCTTGGAGTGTTAACAAAACCTGGTAAGTAGTTGTGACGTGGTGTGGTCCTTTTTCAGAAGTTATTTTATTAGCTTAGGTGGTAGTCTAAGGGCGGAATTAATAGACGTTTTTGTAATACCTCTGTGGCGCTAAGTCACGGATTGCGTACTGTGTAAGATAGGGAAAACCGACACTTACCAACGACTTAAGTTATTGATGTTGTCTATTAATTTCGCCCTAAGATTAATTTACTATAAAAAATATATGAAAATTATCAATTAATCAATCCCTACCCAACTCAGGCTAGGTGAGGTTAATGAAGACCCTGAATTGGTGGCCGACATGGTCCCTGCCGACAATGAGATCAATTGTATCATTGCCGCCGCCTGGGGTGTTAACAAAACCTGGTGTAAGTAGCTAGATCGATCTATCAAGATACCGCCGACATGAAAGTTTGATCGATAAGGCGGTAAAATAGTTTTCTAGAAAGTAACGCCATAGACAAAAATAACCATTCAGAAGCTATTCTATCCTATTTCAGTATTTTTTCTGTTCTTTTTTGATGTATTCTATTACTTTTGATAATTTTCTTTTATTAAAAATTGGAAGTAGCCAGCGTCGATGGCATGTTGAATACACCGGTTCCCTTCATAACACCGAAGTTAAGCGACATCCAGCGAGGTTAAGACTTGGATGGGTGACCATTCAAATTCTAATTCTCGTGACGCTGGCTTTTCCCGGCCCCACTCAGGCTGGGTGAGGTCAATGTGAGTAGCAGGTTTGTGAGTTTCCTGCGAATGGAGGGTAAAACCCCCGTCGTGATATGACCATGGCAGTTGAAAGCGACGTTAAACCCCACATAAAAAAAAAAAAAATTGGAAGTACCTATTCACCTATTGTGTTCGTTTTTGTAAAAAAAAAAAATGTTTTCTCTTTTTCTAGGAATGAAAAGCGATCGTCCGGCCTTCTAGAAAGCGACGCCCTGACAAGAACTACCCCGACGACTCTGACGTGCAGATCTACAACTACGTGTCGTCCACCCAGAAGCCTATCAAGTGGAAGGAATTCATGGCGCTCAACGAGAAAGCTGTCCCTGAGATCCCGTCCACTTTCTCGGTAAGCGCTCTACCACCGGCTGGACCCGAGAAACTTATAGCTAGTCTAGAAAAAAAAACGTCACACCCTTAAGCCAATTATAGCTAGTCTAGAAAAAAAAAAAACGTCACACCCTTAAGCCAATTATAGTTAGTCTAGAAAAAAAAACGTCACACCCTTAAGCCAATTATAGCTAGTCTAGACAACAACAAAAAAATGTCACAACCTTAAGCCAAGATTAATTAAACTTGGCTTAAAGTTAACATTAGAACGGCATAACACAGCGTCGTTAGTTTTTTTTATAATAAAAAAGACAAACTCTTTTGACATGGCCCTTGTCAATTATCAGCCCCCTTTTAAAAATTCAATAATGAAGTACAATCATGCTGGTCTATTGAATTTCTCAACCGTCGAGATCGACAAAGCTACACAATGATGATGATAGTTATATTAAAAATGAAACAATAATAGTAAATTAATATAATAATACTGTCTTATTTATACTATTAAGTCTCATTATTCCAACAGTAAGCCCAAGACATTTATTATTATGTGGTAAAAATCCCAAATGGGAGAATAACTTGTAATGTCCCGGCTGGGTTTCAAACCAGTGACCTCTGGATTCACAGAGTGCTACCGGAACAGACATTATACTGCCCGACAAGAACTAATGAATCCCATTATTTCAGCAGTAAGGCCAAGAAGTAATATTATGTGGTCGAAAAATTCCAAATCGGAAGATCGTCTCTCATGGGTTTCGAACCCACGGCCTCTGGATCACCAGACCGACGCCTTGACCACTGAGCTAGCACGGTATTGTACATTATTATCTTCTGACCTGGTGGCAGGTTTCAGTTGAACATTATTCTCTCTCTCTCTCTCTCTCTCTCTCTCTCTCTCCTCTCTCTCTCTCTTCTCTCTCTCTCTCTCTCTCTCTCCCCCATCTCTCTCTCTCTCTCTCTCTTTGATGTGGATATCTTTTCGGATCCTCCGGGAAGGGTAGTGGACCTAGCAAGATCAGGAAAGCTACCATTCTCTTTAGCACCTAAAATTTAAACTTTTATTTTAATTTAATGCTAGTAACTTATTTTATTTTAAGCTATTATATAACCCTTGTAGTTAGGATTTTAATTTTTTAATATAGTTTTTAATATATAATGTTAAGTAAAAATGTATAATGGAACCCCCGTTCATGTATAAAAAAAAATTATTGTCTTACAAATGCTTCTATGTTCCAATGTTCCAGATTTGGGCCTACTGCTTCACCCTGAACAAGCACAAATCAATTCACAACCTCTACATCCTCTTCCTCCATCTCTTGCCTGCCCTCATAGTGGACACAGCGGCCAAGCTGACCGGACGACAGCCCAAGTAAGTGCTCAGGGAACTAGCAAGTAAGTGCTCAGGGAACTAACAAGTAAGTGCTCAGGGAACTAACAAGTAAGTGCTCAGGGAACTAACAAGTAAGTGCTCAGGGAACTAACAAGTAAGTGCTCAGGGAACTAACAAGTAAGTGCTCAGGGAACTAACAAGTAAGTGCTCAGGGAACTAACAAGTAAGTGCTCAGGGAACTAGCAAGTAAGTGCTCAGGGAACTAACAAGTAAGTGCTCAGGGAACTAACAAGTAAGTGCTCAGGGAACTAACAAGTAAGTGCTCAGGGAACTAACAAGTAAGTGCTCAGGGAACTAACAAGTAAGTGCTCAGGGAACTAACAAGTAAGTGCTCAGGGAACTAACAAGTAAGTGCTCAGGGAACTAGCAAGTAAGTGCTCAGGGAACTAACAAGTAAGTGCTCAGGAACTAACAAGTAAGTGCTCAGGGAACTAACAAGTAAGTCTCAGGAACTAACAAGTAAGTGCTCAGGGAACTAACAAGTAAGTGCTCAGGGAACTAACAGTAAGTGCTCAGGGAACTAGCAAGTAAGTGCTCAGGGAACTAACAGGGAAATAACAAGTAAGTGCTCAGGGAACTAACAAGTAAGTGCTCAGGGAACTAACAAGTAAGTGCTCAGGGAACTAACAAGTACCTAAGTGCTCAGGGAACTAACAAGTAAGTGCTCAGGGAACTAACAAGTAAGTGCTCAGGGAACTAGCAAGTAAGTGCTCAGGGAACTAACAAGTAAGTGCTCAGGGAAATAACAAGTAAGTGCTCAGGGAACTAACAAGTAAGTGCTCAGGGAACTAACAAGTAAGTGCTCAGGGAACTAACAAGTAAGTGCTCAGGGAACTACAAGTAAGTGCTCAGGAACTAACAAGTAAGTGCTCAGGGAAATAACAAGTAAGTGCTCAGGGAACTAGCAAGTAAGTGCTCAGGGAACTAGCAAGTAAGTGCTCAGGGAACTAACAGGGAAATAACAAGTAAGTGCTCAGGGAACTAACAGGGAAATAACAAGTAAGTGCTCAGGGAACTAACAGGGAAATAACAAGTAAGTGCTCAGGGAAATAGCAGAGAAATAACAAGTAAGTGCTCAGGGAACTAGCAGTTAGAAAATGTCGATCTAGTTAGGTGGTCACAACACTCACAACGAGGACCCTGGGCCTATATCCTACATCCTAGCCCTAGTCCTTAGTACCTTTTTTTTTTAAATATTAAGTTCATATTAGAAATCCAATCAAGCCTAGGCGAAACTTAAGATTAACTTATTGTGATTGTGATGAACACAAATATGATAACTTAAACACTTCCTTGTTTCCTCCCCCAGACTGCTCGACGCCTACGCGAAGATCCACAAGTTCTCGCAGGTGATCTCGTTCTTCTCGACTCAGCAGTTCACGTTCACGAACCTCAACACGCAGCGACTCTTCACGAGTCTGGCCGAAGCGGACAAGAGCCTGTTCAACTTCGACATGGACGGTTTCGACTGGGAGAAGTACATGTTCTGGCACATCCGGGGGATCCGCGCCTACCTGGTCAAGGATCCGCTCAGCACCGTGCCCCAGGGGATCCGGCTCCGCAGGAGGTAGGTGGCGAGCTGTTGGAACTCTATTATTATTATTATGTACACTCTGGTAGTCAAGTGGTTTACGCGCTAGTCTGGTAATCCAGGTAGCGCAGGGATCCGTTGGTTCGAATCCCACCCAGTGAATGAATTTTTCCTCATTAATTTGAGTTTGTGACCACATAATAATAAGACTCTGAGGGTTAGGTGGTAGAAAAAAACGCTTTGAGCATTAACCTCGCCTTGTGGTTACCTTCCACTAAAGAGTGTTATTACTATTATCATCTGACTTGTGGCACGTTCCAGAAAGAGTTTCTACTTTCCTAATCTCCGTTTCAACCGTCACACAACGCAATCCGATTGGTTATTTCGTTCAAATGAACCAATCAGAGTGCGTTGTGAGACGTCCTGATTGATATAGATAGTCAGGACGGGGGTTTTACCCTCCATTCGCTGGCAATCGTACCAGTAACCCACTATTACCTGACCCAACTTGAGTAGGGCCGGAAATGTTTGGAGTTTCCTCCGAAAAAGAATCCCCAGATCCGACGAAAAATATGTATTTAAAATTTGGTAACAGTTGTTTGAGGGATACCTCCGGTGCGCTCGTGTTGACCCAGAACCTAAATGGAAAGTATTGTATTACTTCTCGCCCATCAGAGAGGAGCTATACTACGGATGGGCAGGCTACAACACAGACCACAAGCGTCTGCAGTAGCTGCTGCTTCGAGGAACAAGATAAGAAAAGCCGTGAAACACTCATCTCTTTTTTTTTTTTTTTGACATTTTCATGTCTTTGCTCTGGCACATAACCAAAATTATGTGACGAAATTATGTAACGAAATTATGTAACGATATTATGTAACGATATTATGTAACGATATTATGTAACGATAGTATGTAACGAAATTATGTAACGAAATATTAAATTATAAAAAAGAGAGAAGAGAACAAGTATGTGTCATGCGCACAATACGAAATTTGGTCAGTTAAGTTTTAGACCTTGAATAGTAAAGATGAAAATGTCCCAATGGTTGCAGACTCGTATGCAAGCGTTTTTTTATCTACTCTTTCCTTATCCGACATTTTTAAATTCGTCTTTAAAAAACGTTTCTATTTTTATACTGATTAAAATAGAGAGGTTGATGACACGGATATTCAGAACTATTACCTGCTGATGAGAACAAATAAGCTCGAAACAGCTGTCCAGGTATGTTCTGATATATGTACATGTACATCTAATACAACTTCTCACGTTTCTGTTTATACTGACTGATTATACTGATTTAAAAAAATCCCAATCGGGAGAATCCCAATTGTCCCGTCGCGGATTCGAACCCCCGACCTTTGGATTACCAGACATTTAAAATGATTATCTTCCCTCTGTTGCAGACTGCTGGTCGCCCACTACATGCTGATAGCTGCCATCTCCACCTTCCTCTTCTTCCTCTTCATGCAATTCCTCACGCTCTTTATCTGAACCCACCCCGGAACCCTAACAATGGTTTTCTCAGGAACCCTAACTAGGGTTTTCTCAGGAACCCTAGGTTTTTCTCAGGAAGCCTAACTAGGGTTTTCTCAGAATCCTAACTAGGGTTTCTCAGGAAGCCTTACTAGAGTTTTCTCAGGAACCCTAGGTTTTCTCAGGAAGCTTAACTAGGGTTTTCTCAGAATCCTAACTAGGGTTTCTCAGGAAGCCTTACTAGAGTTTTCTCAGGAACCCTAGGTTTTCTCAGGAAGCTTAACTAGGGTTTTCTCAGAATCCTAACTAGGGTTTCTCAGGAAGCCTTACTAGAGTTTTCTCAGGAACCCTAGGTTTTCTCAGGAAGCTTAACTAGGGTTTTCTCAGGAACCCTAACTAGGTTTTCTCAGGAAGCCTAACTAGGGTTTTCTCAGGAACCCTAACTAGGTTTTCTCAGGAACCCTAACTAGGTTTTCTCAGGAACCCTAACTAGGGTTTTCTCAGGAACCCTAACTAGGTTTTCTCAGGAACCCTGAAACCCTCCCTGGGGTTTTCTCAGGAGCTCTGAAGAGATTTCGGTAGCAACCGGGTCTCAACTTGGGGTTATATCTCCCTAAATAGGTTTACTAAGACAACTCTGAAAAGCAGGATTTTCTCAGGAACCCTTTATAGGTTTTCTAAGGAAACCCGTGGAACCTTAACTAGGGGTTTCCCTTGCCAGCAAGAAGTTAGAGGGTTTTTGAGAGATAAAGTAAAATGGTTCTCAAAGAAAACCCTAGACTCTTATTGGGTCTTCGAAGAGGTACTTCGAAGAGTTTTACTGAGAAAATCCTGATTTTGGAAAGAGAACTACACAGGTTTTTTCTGGAAACCCTCAGTAAGTTTTCCAACCGGTCTCTCTTAATTTTCTTTCTTGTAAAATACCATTTCTTAGAATTTAGTTATTTATTTTGTGAAAATTTTCTTTGCTCGTACTTTCTTATTCTTTTAGTTTAAAGACTAAAGTGTTTCAAGACCCTTCTTTTTTATCTTTTGTTTTGTATCTCGAGAACACTCTTATTACATACCTATATTATTCTCGTTTTCTCTGCTTTAATTTAGATAGTTCTTTAGGTGTTAAAAATTTTGATTTGTGGACTAGCTTCTTGATTATTTTCTGTAGATGGATAAGTTATGTAAATAGTTACTTGACAAAAAAAAAATACCTATCACTATTTATTTACATTATTTTCTATTTTTAAGGACACACTTGGAGCTCAAATTAAAGATAACATTAATTGATGTTTTTTGTTGCGGCTATGGAGTAAAAAAAATTGGCACAACACATTTTTTTAAGGATCTAGGGGAAGGACTCTTACAGACCTCTTTAAAAAAAATGTTCATTAAAAAAGGGTCTTTTTTCTCGGTCGAACTTGAAAGACTTTCTTGTGGTGTGAAATGTTCTTGTTTGTATAATATTTTCAGATGTAGAAAACAATGATTTTATTGATGTATATAATAAAAATTGTTTCATTTTTTAATCGTAAATAAGTTGGTGTGTTATTATTTGATCCGCTTTTTTTGGTAACTGATTGATGGTCGAATTATGAAACAGGATTAAATATCTAGGATTGGTTAATCCCCAATATCACTTAACAGCTGATATAAATGTTCTGTAATTGGTTGAAATTCCCACTAGAAGGCGTGTTAAAGCATACTGTTGGATTAGTTAAACTTATCATTTTTCATTATTAGAGCCTTAGGCCTGACACTCTCTGACTGTTACAATTGGCTTAGCTTAATCTGAGTGTTGGCTAGAGATGCTTTAAGGCGGAATTATGAAACAGGATTAAATATCTATAGGATTTGTTAATCCCCACCATCACTTATAATAACACTCTTTAGTGGAAGGTAACCATCACGCGAGATTAATGCTCAAAGCATTTTCTACCACGTATTATCCCTTTATGTGGTCACAGACTCAAATTATTATTATTATTATTATTATTATTTTGTATTTTGTAATTTAAATATTGTTCAACAGAACTTCCTTAAGATTAATCCTTATGATAACTTACTGGACTTGGTGTGTTCTAATTTTTCCAGTGAAGTTAATATAGACTTTGAAGAAGAACTGGTTAGCATTGATGCCCAGCACCCTAGTCTCCTCATCTCTTTATCAATACCTGTCTTTAATAATAATTCATTTGTACCTATAGTAAAAAAAAAACTTTACCAGGGGGGATTTTGTCGGTTTGTACAATTTCTTGTCTGATTATGAATTCTCAGATTCTTCCTCCTCGGATGTCCTGGTTGATGATCTCACAAATGCCTTCACGCGGGCCATAGAAAATTTGTACCTGATATAATCGTGCGCGCTTCGAAATACCCTCACTGGTTTTTCGAAACTTCTCATTTGTCAGTTGCGAAGTAAAGAAAAATTTCACAGAAAATGGAAAACAAATCTCCATAGTAATCACTTTCGGGACTCTTTTAAAAAATTCAGGAAACTTTGCAAAAAAACTCTGGTATCTGATGAACGTAGATTTAAATGTAAAATTGAAACTGACCTTTATAACAACCCAAAGTTTTTCTGGCAATATCTGAAAACTCAATATAAAAATGCCCATCAGATCAGTATCGTACAAAATGGTCGTGTCTTACTAGAAAATCAAGTACCTAAGGTTTTCGCAGACCACTTTAGTTCCACCTACAATGGCTTAGCAGTGGATCCGCAGCAGCGAGAGGAGCGCGGCTCTGACCATGTCCCGCTGCTTGTGCCACCCGGTATCACAGTCGGGGATGTTGTCAAGGCTGCAAAGTCTTTAAAATCTTCCTGTGTTTTCAGGCTCTGATGGTATACCGTCTTTTATTGTTAAAGGTTGTATTTTTATAATCGCCCCCATACTTTGCAAATCTTTAATTTTTCTTTAAAATCTGGGAGTTTTCCAAAATCTTGGAAAACATCTATTGTTGTCCCCGTACCTAAGAACAGCGATGTTAACGATGTCAAAAATTACAGGCCTGTGGCCTTATTGACTAACTTTCAAAAATATTTGAGAAAATAATTGTGAATCATCTGAGTTATCATATAAAAAATATATTGAGTCCGCATCAGCATGGATTTTTGAGTGGTCGATCAACTGTCACAAACTTGGTTTCTTTTTTACAGTTTTCGTCCCCACCTGTCCTTAACCACTTGCAAGTGGACACAGTCTATTTTGACTTGAGCCGGGCGTTCGACCTCGTAAATCATAGCCTTCTGTTAAGAAAACTAAGTTATTTCGGACTCACACCTGCATACCGCATTTTCTTTAAAAGTTACTTGAAGGGTCGAACATTTAAGGTAAAAAATGGTAACTTTCTATCAGAGGACACAGTATACCCTCTTCAGTAATTCAAGGTTCAAATCTGGGACCTGTCCTGTTTAATATATTCATTGATGACATTAAAAACGTTATCACCAGCCACTTTGAAATCTTTGCTGATGACCTCAAAATTAGTCGTATTATCTACGAGCCTAATGATGCTTTAATTTTACAAAAAGATATTGACTCTGTTATTCGTTGGTGTTCTGACAATGTATGATGTGTAATCCATCAAAAACTGCAACCATTTCATTTACCAGAAAACGGACTACTTACTTACACAATTATGAAATAAATGGTAGTATTATCTGTAGGAAACATGTGCACAGAGATCTGGGCATTTATCTGGACAGCAAACTTTATTTTGACTGCCATGTTCAAAAAATATTAGCAACTGCTAGAAGAAACTCTGGACTAGTTTACTGGGTAACTAAAGATTTTAAAAGTCCAACTACATATTCAGTTCTCTACAACGCTCTTGTACGTTCAAGACTGGAATATGGCTCTGAGGTATGGGGGGGATTAGGTACCACTAGTTCCGGCACTATTGAAACAAGTACAGAAAAACTTCTTGAGGAGAATTACTTTCCGCTCCCGGGACGTTCCCTAACCTACCATGCATCCCTGTCTTTCTATAAATTACAAAAGCTTGATCATCGCAGGACATATAAAGATATTCTATTTATTTACAAACTCTTAAATGCTCAATATGTTGTCCACACTTACTGAACATCATAAATTTCAATATCCCTAGATTGAATGCTCGTCACCATCAACAATTCAAATTTCTCCTTCAGAAATATCGAAATTAGTACCTATAAATAGGATCATGTCCATATGTAACAAACACCCTGAACTAGACTTTTCTTCAGGATTCTTTCCATTTATCTCACTGGTTAAAAATATTCTTTTCACCTGAGAGTTTTCTAATTTTGCTAAACTTTTTTAGTATGTTGATTGTAGAAGTTCACTGCATCAAATTTATTCCTCATATTTGTTATGTTAATTTCTAAATATTAGTTCCATTTCTTGAATTCTGTATTAGCTTTAAGTGAGTACCAATGTAATTGGTTAAAGTCGATACTTGTAACGGCTTTGACTGTTTTGTTTATTCACTATAATAAAATAAAATTGAAATTGAAAAATTGAAATTATTTATGAGTTGACGGGAGATACCCATTTTACAAGTTTCCCTAACCTAAATCTAAAACGTAAAACTAAAGCGTAAAACTAAAAAAGCGTAAAATTAAACTTAATGCTAAAGTAGGTGATGAAAAAATAAAAAAATCCAGTTTCTTAGTAGAGTAAAAAATATAAAGAATGTAAAAAAAAATAAAAAAATCACTGGTTCAAGGTGGACAGAACGGACAATTTGCTTTTTAAAATATCAGAAGATGTTGTGAAAAAATCAAAATCGAGGGGTGGTGAAGTGACAATGTTACTGAGTCTCATAAGTCTGTTAAGTGGACAGTTTTGGCCTATATTGGTTTTAAATAGGGCCGGTTCAAAAAGTAAATGGTGTCTTGAACTTATGCGTTGTGCTTTCACGTTTACATAGGAGAGAAGTTCTGGACAGTTGACTTTGTTGTGGAGAAGTTTGTGCAAAAAGATGACATCTGCTATGTTTCTCCTGTGTTCTAATGTACTCAGTTTACTTACAGAAAGGATTTCAGAGTAGTCATGATTTTCGATTTTGATTCTCTCACGGACAGCTAAGAATCGAAGAAATTTTCTTTGAATCTTTTCCAACATATCAATATAAGTAGTGTAGGATGGTGACCAAAGAGGAGAACAATATTCAAGGGTAGGTCTTACGAGAGAGCAATATAGGTTTTTTATGTTTTAGGGGATTTAAAGTCTCTACAATTCCTTTGTAGAAATCCTAGGTTTCGTAGAGCTTTATTCTTGATCTCGTTATAATGAGTGGTGAACTTGAGGTCTGAGTCAAGAGTTACCCCAAGATCTTTAACATGATGGATTCTCTCTAAGACCACGCCACCTATGTTATACTCGTAAGTTAAGGGATTTTTCTTACGGTGGAATGACAAAACAAAGCACTTGTCTACGTTCAAGTCCATTCTATTCACCTCGCACCACGTGTGAAGTGAGTCTAGGGCGCGCTGCAAAGTCAACTGGTCCTCCCGCCCATTTATATTGAACGAAAGTCTTAAATCATCAGCAAAAAGTAAGCTAAGTACTTGATTAATGTTGGGGATTAGATCGTTGATGAATATGTTAAAGAGGATACCGGATATGTGGCCACCCTGAATACATCCTGAATTTACTTTAATAGGGTGGGAAAAAGTGTTATTATATTGAACTATTTGTGTTCGGTTAGTGAGGTAGGTTCGAGTCCATGATAGTAAAGGATCTTCGACTCCTATGGCTTTTAGCTTATTACAGAGGATGTTAATGTTCACTTTATCGTACGCCTTACTAAAATCGGTGTATATACAGTCTGCTTGGCATTTATTTTCAAGCGTTGTAGTGAGAGATTGGTATAGACATAAAAGGCTAGTAAGGGTAGATTTATTTCGTACAAAGCCATGCTGGTTATTTACTATAACAGATGATAGTACAGGTTGAATTTCGTCGCACACTAATGATTCAAATAATTTAGGTATGGCGGATAGTTTAGCTATTGGTCTGTAGTTTTTAACATCTGTTTTTAGTCCGGATTTATGTAGGGGGATCACATAAGAGGTTTTCCAGTTTGATGGAAAATAACCACTTATCAACGATCTATGGAACAAAAAGGTAAGAGGGGCAGTCAACTCAGCAGCGCATTCTAAAAGTAAGATGGGAGGGACACCATCCGGCCCTGATGATGATGATCTTTTTAGTTTTTTTTAATTTATTAAAAACTTTTTGTTCTTCTAATTCGATGTTCGAGATGGACGATATTAAAGTTCTTTCTAGGTTTGGTTCCGGCGGTACTATGACTTCGTCAGAGTAAACTGACGCGAAACGCTCTGCAAATAAGTTAGCACTTTCTTTAGAATTATCAGAAGAAGCGTCGTTGAGAGTTAAACATGGGGGTTGAATATTGGAATGTTTTTTATTTCGCAAAAAGGTGAATAGTTTTCTTGGGTTTTCCTGTAATTCTTTTTCCGAGTCAGCTATGTATTTCTCATATTCTGACTTGGATAGTGCTTTGCAGGTTCGTCTGGCTTGAGAGAATTTAATGTAATTTACATTCGAAGGGAACCGTTTGAAATTTTTATGGAGTATTTTTTTCTCTGTGATTTTCTCCCGTAATTCTTGGCTATACCATATGGGGAAACGGAAATTCCCAATAGAAATTTTAGTACAAAAGATGAAATTCCCTTCTGTATGATATTATAAAATCCAGCTATTTGCGTGTCAAGTGAGTTTTGGGTATCAAAAATTGAGTCCCATTTAATATCTCGGAAATAATTTTTCTCATGTCAATAAAGTTACATTTGGAATAACAATGGACTTCACGTTTATCATAATTGGGTGTGATTTTATTTACCGATAAGGTTGTACTAATAGCTAAGGGAGGGTGATAACCTTCAATTTGAACCAAAGCGTCATCGTCATCAAGAGGGGGATAGTGCTCATATAATCATTTACAAATACCAAATCCAAAAGTCTGCCTAAACTATTAAACTGATTATTTATTTGTACTAGCCCATTAAAAAGCCATGGAGCCTAACAGAATGTCAGATGTTGAATTAGAGTTATAAGATTGTAAATAGTGAGTATTTTCACATGGCTTCCATTGTAGCTGGGGTAGATTAAAATCCCCGAATATAAATTTAGTGGCGTCGGAAATTTAAGAAATACAAGGTCTACTAAATCCACGTAATTTTGGAATATCTCAGGTGAAGTACCAGGGGGGAGGTAAGTAGAATTAAGTACAATTTTTAAGGTTTTAAATTTAACTAAAACAAATAGTGTTTCGATTGTATTATTTTCTATAGAGATTAGTTCAGAGTTTAAGCTCTTATTTAAAGCTATTAGAACGCCACCGGCTCTCTGTTTGTTGAGTGGTGGAGTCTCTGTCGCAGCGATATATCACATGGTCGTGAAAACCTAACTCGGCGTCATAAACTTGGTTGTTGAGCCATGTTTCAGTGAGTATTATTATATCGTAAGAGAATAGTGGAAAATTAAATGTGAGTGATTTCAATTTATTTTTCACGCTACGAACATTTTGATAATACATGTTGAGAGGCAGACTAAGGGATGGTTGACATTTAATATTTACTATATTATTGGATTTGGGTCCTGATCGATGAGGTTTTTTTTGTGGATTCTCTTGATCATAGGAGTATTTAATATTGGGACAGGGTTTGGTATGCCTGAATAGTTGCTTACCACTGGAGTGGCACCTGACATTGGTGAGCTAAATAAACAGGAATCATCACTAAGTAGAGATTCATCATTGGCATTAGAATTTGAACGTAGAGGACAAGATAGGGGTAACACAGATACATTAGAATTAGAACACGTAGGTCTGGCTTGAGGCAACATAGATACATTTAGATTTGAACACATAATATGACTAGAATGAGGTAAAAATACTGAAGTATTGGTAACTTCTTCGACCAAAGTATTGCTAGATTGAAAGGTATTTAGGGTTTCATTATTTTTTTAATTGAGATACAATTTTAGTATTATTTGAATAAGGTATTTGATAAAGAGCATTTTTCAATTTTGTTTTCTAATATAGATTTCCCTGTTTATTAAAATGAACCCCATCCCGTGCATAATGACGTGGTTTAATGAACCTATTTGGATCGATAAATATTAAGTTACCGCACTTGGACTTTAGATGGGTTTTCAGCTTTGAGTTCAGCCTCTTGATGTGGAAGTTCACTTTTTTATGTTTGTACTGGAGTGGAATACAGATGAAGATAAACCTGGAGCAGTTTTGAAATTTGAGTAGGAGGAAGTCGAGTGCGTTCTGGATGACATTCCACTGGGTCGAACAGATGTCGTTGGTTCCACCGCATAGGATGACATCATCCCCGTGGACAGGTTTGCATGAGGCTGGGTGAGTTCCTGTGTGTGTCTGCTATTTCCAGCTCCTGGTTGGAAGAAGCTGTTGGTTTTTATTCCTTTTGGTAGGGTAGACCGCAGTAAACCGGATAAACCTCTAATGTGGCTATCTCCTACGAGGAAGCAAGTGTTCGGTTTCTTATCTTTGAAGGTGCAGGTAGTTGTATGCATAGCAGAATAAGTTATGTCATGACTATTGTCATGCTTCTTGTTGCTTAACAATTCTCGCAGTCGACCAAGTTCATCCATAAGATTGGAGATTATTGCACGGAGAAAAAAATGAAAAGTCACTTTTGTCCGAGTTGGGTGCCGCCATTCAAATATTGGGTGAGACATCTAAAATCAGAGTGAGTTGACTCTATTTTGGGGTGCCACATTTTTGTGGCATTAAATTTTAAAGTACCTGAAGTCTATTTCTGGCGTACACTCTGCATCTTGCTTTAGGCTTCCACTACCGGTTGTCTAATAGAGGGTTCCTGCCCTTCAAAATAAGATTCCTAAAATTAAAAAAGAACTTAATTTTAGAATGCCTCGCACCCTATTTCCCCGGTTTGGTACTTGAAGTCTAAATCAAAGTGCCAGAACTCTAAAAAAAGCACTCTATTATATGGTTCTTACCGTCAATTGGCATCCTGTTTTGGACTAGCACTCTATAATAGAATAAACGAAATACTGTAACAATTAAAGTAAAACAATGAAAGCCTACTTTCGGGTTCCGGCATCCTGAGTAACTCTAATATAGAATGAAGAATTCAATAGAGACGTCTTCCTTCTATTTTGAAGTGCTGAAGACTAAGCAGCCTGATTTAGGATAAAAAACCAACTGTTAGGATTCCAATCGCCTATATGAGAATGCTGAAACCTTGAATTAGGGAGAATTTTGAGCAAACAATCCTGAATTAAAGTTCTAGCATTCTTAATTGAACTTACTGCAGACTGTTTTAAAACTTCCACTTGAAAACCCCCTGAATTAGGGTTCCACCAAAGAGCATTTTCACCCTATATCAGAATGCCAAATTTTCAGTAGAGTTCCAAAACTTTACTTTAGAATGACTTCATCCATTTTTTGAATGTTTGCATTTTAAAAAAGGCTGCAAGAAAAGATGAACTCTATTTTGGAAGTACAAGATCGTTGATGGAGTGCCGACTCCCATTGTTGAGTGCTGGCATCCAATTTTTTGGAAGGAACTGTATATTTGGGAGCCGAACTCTAAACCAGAAAGAATTCACTCTGAAATAGAGTTCCATGGAATTGGCACACCAAAAGAGGATTCCTCATTCAAATTCAGAGTGCTAGCTTTCCAAATTTGGAGTGCTAGAACCTTGATCTAGAATGCCGGCAGCCAACATTGGAGTATTGTCACTCTAGATCGCAATTCGATATGCACCCTGATATCAGTGATTTTCTTTCTTCTTTTATTATCTTACTTGCGTTGAAACCCTAAGGTATTCAACAAACGTCAACAAACGAGAAGTTTTTTTTACTCAGCCAGCAGTTTAAAACTCCCATGGGAGTTTTTAACTGCTGGCTGCATGTCTAAAAGTTTTTTTTTACAAGAACATTAATAATGGACCCTCAAAAGCGCGTAAACCTCGTTTTTAGTGTATTAGTTTAATTAAACAACCCTTTTAATAGTAATTAATTAGAAAAATTGGAGTTTTTTTCCGTGAAAGTTTAACTTGCTAATTTCGTTTTACCTACTTGTTTTTTTCCTTTACCACACAAATTTCATTTCACTTTTCTTAAGAAAGTATTTTCAAAGTGTAAGTACATACCCACTTAATATAATTTTTATCTTGAAACTTTAACGATTTCAAAATATCATGTGTATTTATTTGGAAGAGTAGATTAATTCCGGCCTTCTACCAAAAACCGGCCGTCTACCAAAAACCGGCTTTTTTGGTAACCTAAAACTGAACCAACTCTCTGAACACAGCACCTTTTTACTAATCATTACAATTCACTAGTTGTCCAGTTCACTTCTTCTCGCCATCGAAAGTTTAAAAATTACAGTTGTATTTCTTTTTTTGTAGCTTGTTAGTAGAAGTTATTTTTCTTATAAAGTAGTAGGTAATGGACGAAGAAACCAAATTTTTACTGGCCAATTGGGGCCTTTCAGAATATATCCCTGTGTTTACAGGTAAGGCCTTAACATGTTCATATAAAATAATTAACCTTCATTTTCACTTTCCCTATCCTATAACCTAAATCCAATCTCTGTCATTGATCCTTTTGTCTGTCAGTCTGTAATCTAATTATCCTCTTCCTTCCCAAGCAATTTTATTATTTGTAGTGGTACCTGTCCGATGTGCATCCAAATGCACATTCGCAATATAGGGTTTGTAATGGTATCTTCCCAAGGTGCATTCAAATGCACAAACACTTTTCTGAACTCATGTTGATTTTAATCTTTAATGTGAACGGATCTTTACCACAGAGGTTTTTTCAAAGGAAGGAGAACTCTGTGCGTTTTTATAGGCGGGACAATTTTGTCTTGGTATGATAGCATTACCAAAAAAATGTGCATTCAGATGCACATTGGGAAGGAAGAGGTTATAAAAGCTTGACTTGAAATTTGGTATGGAGACTTCATTTAGGGAGGGGACCAGTTGTGACCTTTCAATGTAATACTTTCATTTGGGTTTTTTTATTTAATAGATGCAGAGATTAACAGTGTGCGGCTGAGGCAACTTGCGGAGACTGACCTGTCATCACTGTTCGATCTTCCATTGGGTGTAAGGTGCAGTTCCGGGAGAACTGGAGATTGTGGAAGGCAAACTTGGAATCACTGAATTCATCAAACAACCAGGTTTGTTTTATGTTCATGTCTATGAATAATTTATTCCACATTGTTAGTTGAAATAGATGCCACCAGTGATGGCATCTTAATTGTCCTTTGTGACATTTGGTGATTCTGGCTTAATGGTCATCCAAGGTTTGAGTTACTTTGTGGTTATTAGTTTAAAATATTAATTGTTGACTCAATAAAATAAAGATATATCTAACCAATTTTTAGTTAAAAGTTACCGTTGGTGAGATTCTGTCTCTTTTTGCAGTTTTTTTTTGTAAATGAAGAGTATCAAAGTGAGGTCTATCTTCAACTTCAAAGCAGTTTGTCCTTTTGTATGTATCTATGTGGCTATTGTTCTATGTTTTTAATAGGATATGTCAAAAATTTTGTCCAATCAAGCTGAAATTTTCAGGGAATGTTCTGTACCTACCTGGAATTTGCTGTGTAGTTTTGGAACTCATTTTGTTAAGTTACGTTGAGCTAGGCTAAGATTTGGGTCAAAATAGCTTATCATTTTAAAAGCTGCAATATTTGTCCAATCAAGCTGAAATTTTCAGAATATGCTCCTTACATACTAGGCCATTGATGTTTAATTTTGAAATGACACTTTGTTAAGCACTTTGTTGGCTAAGATTTGGTTCAAAATGGCTTATTGGTATAGAAGCTCAAATATTTGTCCAATCAAGCTCAATTTTTATTACAATACATGCTTGTGCTCTTACATTCTAAATTACCTTTTTCTGTTTCAGTTGGACACATTGTTGGACATCTCATCTTCGATTCTGAGAGTTAGTGAACAAAATCCTAGGTCATCATCAACTCCGATTCCGTCATATCAGCCATCTGTAGATGCAGCCTCATCTTTCAACCATCCTCAGCTCCAGCTCCAGCATCATATGAACCATCTACAGCTCCCGCTCCAGCGTCATATCAACTTTCTGCAGTTCCCGCTCCAACATCATATCAACTATCACATCTCCAGCAAGTCAACCATCCGCATCACAATTTTTTGAGTCAAGAAGTTCACGTACCTTTATAAATGTACGCAATGTTCTTCAGCAGTCATTTGAAGGACAAAACCTCCTGAGGAAAGGTAGTGACTCCACGCCTTTAGACATTGAAAGTAAAAAGTCCCTCTCAAGTTGCCTTATAAATAGCATCCTTGATAAAGATCCAGATGTAAATCTTACAAGCAAGCAGTTCATGAACATTGGTGTTCAAATAACGGAAGTGTTTCCTGCTGAATTCCTGTCGATTTACTACACGAATCTCAGCCTAAAACATTATACCAATCAAAGAAAAATCAGTCTGGATACCTTCTATCAGCTTATAAAAAGAAGAAGCAAGCATTAATAAAAAGTGGTGTCCTGGAACCGCGAGATAGATCCCGATCAAGATCGTCATCAACTCCAGCCTCACGTCCAACTTCCCCGCCTCCTGATGAGATCCCAAATGCTCTGTCCCCGGAGAATGTTTTAGCTGTAACTGATGGTAAGTCATTTAAAGTTAATGAATCTGAAACTATCTGTACCTTCTCACCATAAAAACATGAGTTTTATGCAATACTAATAGACAAAGCATTCTTGACCATCCAACCTTTCAAAAGCTATTATGTAGATAAAATCTTTACGGACCATGTTTTATAAAATTAGATTATTATGTTAGTTATAATGTTGTTTCATCTATTCTTTCACAGATGACAGCACAGACATCAAGGAAATGCTTCGATGGATTGAGAGTAACGTTGAACCATGGAGGACTGCCCGGGACTATTGGCAGAAGACAGCAGCATTTAGATTGACCAGAATCCGGAAAGATCCTGTGAAAACGCCCAAACTAGTGGACTACTTCAACACATACAAGCCCCTCTTGGAGCCGCACGGATATACCCTAGTAAGTACTTTAATTGTATTATAAAGTTATGTGTGTTTGCGTGTGTGTATGTGTGTGCATGTGTGTGTGTGGTGTGTCCATGATTTAAATTAATTATTTTTCATGATATATCTATCTATGTATACACTATTCTATTCTATTCTGTGTCCAACAATTTTATTTTTCAATAACAAAAATAAATCCCATTTATGTATCTTTTCTGTCTCTCTGCAGTTACTTGACGACTTTGCCTACCTGTACCCCAGTGAGTCCCAAGGTGATCCTCTCAGGTCAACTTTATTCAGCATCGCAAACATCATTATCGGCATTGCAGAAAATCTGGTGGCAAAGAAGAAGGAAGTCTGGTCTCCTATGCTCAAAGGTTTTTTGGACCAAATTGGTGATCAACTAGAAGCAAGGGAGACAATCTCATTAGTGCTGCTGTCTCTCATTACAAATGTGCCTCAAATAAGGATCAAGAGTGGACAGCGTTGGAAGCCTTCTCGGCTCGAGGTGAGGGACGGGTTCATATTCCAGGTAGCTACTGAGTGGGGTGTTGAGGCTGCCATTGAGGCCAGCGTCAGAAACTCAGTGCATTGAAACGACCACTTCAACCTTTTGTTGTATACGTAGGTGATTCCATTGTGACTCCCACAGCTGTTTTTTGTAGTAGTGGATGGAGTGATGTACCGATTTAATTCAGTCTTAACAGCAGTAGATGTTACATTCAGAATCATCCATGCTATACATGCTGAATACCCTGAGCAATCTAGGGATCTGTGGTTGGTGATTCAAAAGGGAATCTACAATATTCACACAGAAAATGACAAAAAACCCAGTACTGGTGTAACAGAGATGCTTAGTCAATTAGGTCTCCTGAGGATTCCCAATGAACTGTCCTTTTGTTCTGATTCAATTATCAAGTTTTAATACATAGGTACTTTCGTTTTTATTTAAAATGCCCACTTGTGCTCATTGTAAAAAAATTTCTTTGACTCAGTCCTCTTGTTAAAACACTTGCGTTTTAAATTATGTCGAAAGCTTGATTTTCATGATCCACAATTTAAACAATTTCTTTGTGGAGAAGAGGGCTGTAAACGTTATTATCCTACTGGAAATTCTTTTTTGAAGCATTTACGTAGGGAACATAGATTTGAAAAGATTGATTCAAACAATGAGCCAGCTGAATCTCCTAACAGTCCTTGCTTGTGAACCTAGTACATCATCTTTGATAAATGATACACAACAAAATTTTGTTATACCAAATGAAGAGAAGTGCATTGGTTCTCTAATATCTTCTTTGTATTCTAATCCATTAATCCCTCGTAATTGCATTCAAATAATTATGCGTGATTTTCAGTTGTGCTTTGATGCTTATAACCTCTCATTGTCTAAAAAACTTTCAACTTCTCTTATAAATGATCATGGCATTATTCCATCTGTTTCAAGAGATATAATTTCCCAACGTACTTGGTTCACAATCAGAAGTGACTGCATTGTTTAAATCTGAGCACATGCGTTTTAAATTTTTTGAAACATTGGGTACTTTTATAAAACCAGTTCAAATTCAGTGGGCTCTCGTAGAGAGTATAGGCAGAATAGAATCCTTACAGTCCCTTGTCATATTCAGGTGATACCCATAGACAAAGTTTTTGTTCGCCTATTTTCTATGAAAGGTATTCTGACAGACATTTTGGACTACATGCGTTCATTGGAACAGTATGATGAACCTGTAGTGAGCTTGATACAAAGTAGAGTATGGCGCCAAAAGGTTGCTAAATATCGGAAAGGCGGTAATGAGCTACATTTACCCATAATTGTATACTATGATGACGTAGAGGTTAATAACCCTCTCTCATCACATGCCTCCATCCACAAACTAGGAGCCACATATATTGGTCTACCATTTTTACCCAAAAATTACTCTTCACTTTTGAATTGCATTCTCATGATATCGTTATGCCATGCCTCTGATAGAGTTACTCTGGGAAATAGAATGATATTTAGCAAAGTCCCTTGAAATGCTGAATGTTTGTCTGAAACAGGAATTGAAATTTCAACAGAAGAATATTCTGGTAGCATAAAATTCCATACTGTTTGTTTAACAGGGGACAATTTAGGTCTTAATGGAATTTTAGGCTTTGTAGAAAGCTTTTCTGCACATTATTGTTGCCGCTTTTGTACCATGAAAAGAGACAATATGAGCGACAATTTTGTTGAAGACACTTCTCTCTTGAGAACTCCTGAGAACTACAATGCTGCTTTGTCATTAGAGGATTGTTCTAAAACTGGGGTAAAGGAAAAAAGTGTTTGGTTTGACTTAAAGTCTTTCGATTTTTTTCAATGACATAGGTGTGGACTTTCTACATGATTATCTGGAGGGAGTTTGCCGCTATACACTCTCTTTGTAGTCAAAAATTTAATGAAGTCTGATTTCTTTAATATCGTTACCCTGCAATCACAAATTGCATCTTTTGGTTATGGTCCGGATTCTTCAACAAAGCCACTAAATGCTATCGTTTCTGAAGGTTCAGAAATAAAAATTAAAACTTCAGCATCAGAAATGTTGACCTTTGTGAGATATTTCCCTCTCATTGTAGGTTTTTATGTGCCAGAAGGTCATAAAGTTTGGGGCTACTTTTACTACTGAGGGAGCTGTTAGAAAAATTACTCTGTTATAGAGTCTATCCCAGTACAAATGAACAACTACAAGTTCTCATTACTGGATTTCTTTCCACTTATAGAGCCTTTTACAAACCAACCTCTGACACCCAAATTTCACTTTCTTACCCATTACCCCCGACTCCTAGAATATTATGGACCACTTCAAACAACTTTGGACAATGCGTTTTGAAGCTAAGCACAGGGTATCAAAAATAGCTGCAAGAACTTCATCTAGCAGGTTAATATTTGCAAAACACTGGCTCTCAGAAATCAATTAACATTGAATAATTTATTTCTTAAAGCAATCCTTTTCCTTTTTTCCACTGTGGGAAACGCACCACCCTAAAAACAAGTATGCGTGATATACTATTCAATCAATTTCCTTATATTCAAACTGCAAATAAAACGTTCTCGGTTAAGTGGTTCAAAAAAAATGGTGTTAGAATTGAAGAAGAAAGTATAATGACACTAGACATCTCTTTAGAGGAGGGTGATCCCATTTTCGCGAGAGTTTTAAAAATATACATCACTGAACCACCCAGACACATATTCTTGAAATGTATTAAATTACCATTAGTGGCATTTAATGAACACTATTTCTCCTTTGAGGTTAATATATTTCCTCCAGATATCATGTACGTTGATTATGACAGAATTCAATCACCTATTCCTAATACTCTAACTACAATGCCAGATTTCAAACACTTTGTAACTCTACGATCAGCTCTAGATTAGAAATTTCAAAGTGTCATAAAAAAATGTAAATATTTCATTTTCATTGTATTTTTTAGTCCCAACAAAAATCTCGAGTCTGTAATAGGGAATATTTTTACCTTGACCTAATTTTTACTTCATTGGAACAGCATTATTTTTTTAATCACTTAAATGTGAAGATAGAATTTAAGCAGTATACAAAATATTATTAAGTGGGTATGCACTTACACTTTGAAAAGAAATGAAATTTGTGTGGTAAAGGAAAAAAAAGTAAAACGAAATTAGCAAGGTAAAACTTTCTTAAATTGTCATGAAAAAAAATGAAAATATTTAATTTTCTTAGGATATGCAGAGGCATTTTTCTTTCCCTGTACAGATCCACTGTAGGGGAAACCCCGATTCTGATTCCCTCCGTGTAGGTGGATTTCAACTTGCTATAGGTTCGTTTAAGTTAGATTAGATAATGAAAAACGTCTCTGCATGGTACCCATTGTATTAATTACTTATCTACATTGTACCAATTATATGTAAATAACTGTAATTTTGTATACCTTTGTCTAATATGTATACAGGTTAACACGTTCATCGGTTCGACTTGGAGACGTATTTTACTAATTTACTGGGAAAGCGCCATTTGTATCAACATGATAAACAACGAGACTCATTACAAAATGATAACTATATAGTTACTATATAATCTAGAGTTATAGTTCTAGCTATATATAGTTATCTGACTAACCCCTGTGTATCAGAAACGGTCCCCTTTGTATCAGAAATGATACACATGACCCCGTGCAAAAAAGTGTATCATATATGATACACACGGCGATGAACGTGTTAAATATTAAAATAACTGTTATTATTGTACTTACTTACTTACTGATTTTCAATAAACATTATTATTTGTTTAATTCGAATTTCCCTTTCTTCTTTATTTTATTCAAAGCAGCATTTCTATTGGGATCGGAAAAAAACCTCGTTTAATAGGGTGGTACCTCCATTCATTGATGTAGATCTGATTTAAATGGATGATCTGAAGGTTTAACATCCGATCATCCATGCCAATCAGGTGTACAATTGATTAATGGAAGATCTCATCTTATTTAATGAGTTCATTGATCCTATCCCAGTAGGATGCAGCATCCTACAGGGATAGGGTACTAAAAAGCAGAAATCAGGATGCAAGCACCTATATGAATAGGATGCTAATAAGCCTATATTAGGATGCAAGCATCCTAATAAATAGGCTGCTATAACCTATATCAGGATGCAAGCATCCTATATGAACAGGGTGCAGTAAGTCTATATTAGGATGCAAGCATCCTATATAAATAGGATGCTATAACCTATATCAGGGTGCAAGCATCCTATATGAAGAGGGTGCAGTAAGTCTAAATCAGGATGCAGCATCCTATATGAACAGGGTGAAGTAAAGCCGAATTCAGGATGCAGCATCCTATATATGTAGGCTTCTAGACGCCAAAAGCAGGGTGTCGGCAGTCTAAAGGTGGTAGGTTACCGCACTAAAAATAGACAGCTAGCATTCTAAAGTAGGTCGGTGGCACTCAAAATATGTTAGTGCCTTTACCCTAGTTTAGTAATCTGGAAGCCTATTGCTGGATACTATCTTTGAGTGCGAGAACTCTAAAAGAGGGAACAGATTAGAATTCCAGCACTTTACTTTAGGCTACATACACGTGTATAAATCCACTCCACTCTAGAGTGCGGCATTCTAACTAGTGGAATCCTGTTTTGGGTGAAAAATAGTGATTCCTATTTTAAGATGCCGGCACTGAGTCACAGTTTTGGGCTGCCCGCAGCCCAAATTGAAGTGCGTGCAGCCTATTTTTTCTCTCCGTGTGCTTCTTGATCAGACAATTTAGCTTCTAATACATGCTTCTCTGATAAGCAATCATGGTGTACATCAAGTAATACGGCTTGATTCTGCTCCGCCGGTTTGAGACCGAGTAACTTGTTCATCACCACTGCATGGTAGCTGTACCTGTGATTGAGAACTTAATGGAGAGGCGACTGATGCATTCGGTTCTTGTGGTGTAGCTTTGCAGGAGATTGGCTTTCTTGTAGTTTGGATATCAAGATTTTTTCTTGTGCAGCTTTAAATCTAGTGAGGGGTCTAGCAAAAGGGGTCAGCGATAATATTTTTTTATTTTTTTTCAATTGATGAAGTAGTGTTCGGACTTGATGAAGGCAAATTTTGGAGACGATTTGCAGAGTGACCGTCATGAGTGTAATAACCATCAATAATAGCAGTTCTGTTGGAGTTTAGTTTAATGTTTGCTTTACACGAAGTAACTATGCATTTATAATTGATGAATGTTTTATCGCGGGACACAGAATAATTATAGGTAGAGCCATTGTAAATGAGGACTCGTTTATTATTTATTAATTTGAAATTACAGTTATCCATATTTTATTATTTTAGTAAAACAGGAAACGTTATGGATACTAATCACTGGCGACACATTTAAAAATAAACTTGGTTGATTTCGTTATGATTTCCTGCGCGAGCCGCACTTCTAATTATCGAGAAATTTGAGGAAAAAATTGACACAATGAAATTTACGTAAAAATAGGAATAAAAAATGATAATTTTTTTTTTCACTATTGAGTATTTGTACTAAAAATCAAATTAAAATATATTCGGAAACCGGAGTTCATGGACTATTGAATAAACTATGTCAAAAATTAAAAAGTTGATTTGTTGAAGGGAGGTTAGTTTAAAAGATTTTATTTAATTAGTACGAGATGTTCCAGTACGAGGTTGACACGCTGTTGACATTAATGAGGAAAAATTCATGCTTCACATCAAAGCGGCTACTCATTTTTCCTCACGAGCTATGAGTAGACCCCGAACATCAAAGTCGTAGCAGAAAAATTCCTGCCCCCCTGGGGATCGAACCCAGGTCACCTTGCGCGCTAACTCAATCGGCCACGGTGACTACAAAATAATAATAAAAAAAAGAGAAAATCAAAACTGAATGTAGTTAAAATAATAATGGGTATATTTATTTTACAGACGTCAGTATGATCCATTCAATATTTTCAGCTTAAGACGAGACAACTACGAAGGATTTTTTCAGTTATCATTTTTTTAATCAATTGATTTTATTTAATCAACGCTTAATTTTAGTTGATGATTAAAATGTCAATGGTAAATCCAAAGTTATCAAAATGTCCTTGATAAAACACACCAAAAGTAAATTGTTAGCTGATTGATGATAGTCAGAAATTGTTTGGTTACATACTTCAGTAAAATTATACATAGGTACTTACGTAAAGTCACATACTTATGTAAATGAGAAAAAAATCTAGACGGCTAGATAGATCACATTACACGTCTAGCGCCTTTACGACATTGACTAACAATGCTTGAGCATGGATTTTCAACACCAAAATTTATCTAATAATAACATGAAAAGTTACATTTATTAAGTGTTGATCAAAATTTTAATTACTCAAACGTGCTCCCACTAAATTCTTACTTGACTTGGGACTTGAACCACCGACC
>JAMCCL010000192.1:0-57369 GCA_024516035.1 Bactericera cockerelli
AAATTGAGTAATTAACAAGATCCAATAAAAAATTTAATACATTTTAAGAAAAAAAAAAAACTCGGGTTAATAAGGGTTAAGAGTATATCATTTCAAAACATAATTATACAATAAATAAATCTGATCTGAGCGTGTATCCAGAGCGTTTTTTAAAAATCGATGCTAGACGGAGGCATAACTTTCAATTTCTTCATGATTTTTTCTCGTATAAATGGAACATTTCCGACGAATCACTATAAAATATTTTCAATTCAATTGACGAGTTCTATTAACCCTAGAATTTTAGTCACGTAATTTGGATTCACCCTGTATAAGTTACTAATATCTTGCATACAATATAGATATATTATAATTATTACAAATATATGTACATTGTACAAATACTATAACTCTATACAATCTATACATACAGTCACAGCTCAGTTATTCCTGGCTATGACCACGGCGATATCCTTGTGATCTTAGTTCTTTGTTTATCGATAAGAATAAAATACATATAAATTATTCAGAACCTATGGGTTTACTCTGAGAAATTTATCAAGAACTGCAAAGGAAAATTAAAATATAATACGAGTATCTACTGTCATTATTGTCATTATATGACGAGCTTTAGATGCATAGAATGGCCTCGACTTACTATCAATGCCACACAAAAATCACGACGATCGATATAGTAGTTCAGACAGTGCAGATACTTTCTCATAAATTTAAGACTTTGAATTTCAAATCATTGGAGAGAAAGCGAACTTCATTTTCTGATCACTACCTATAGTAAAAAAAAAAAAAACAGAAAAAAAATTCATAGACAAAAACAAAACATACGCTTGCTATGAATGAAATATCAAAACAATCTTGACCACTTCAAATCAACAGACATAATATGAGATCTCATCAGACCTCTAAAGTCATCCAATTCATTCGACCACTTTCACTTTAACTCCATGAACTGGTCTTCAGGTCTGCAGACCTCATTCTTATAAATTGTACCAGGTAATAACAATCGGAGTGTTTCTATATCCTAATGAATTGAATATCTACACATACATAGCTTTTTATAAACTATGTAGTATAATAGGAACAAGACCTGGGTCGCTCTAAAGCCTTAAATTAATATTAGGTTGAATAGGTTAAAGATAGGTCGGAAATTAATACCTAATCCCAGTTTTTACCCATGCAGAGGATGGACCAAAACTGCTAAAGTAAATTATAAATTTATTACTTACATTATACGTCTATTGTTTATAGTCTAGTAAATAGTCTGGTTTATAGTCTAGTAACAAACGACATGAGTCGTTCTAAAAACTTAAGATAGGTCTGAAAATGAGAACCTAATCTAAACCTAATTGGACGGGTTGGACCAAAAACTGCCAAATTTAATACTGATGTTCTTTTGGTTTCTTCGCTTATAACTCCTTAACAACGCATCCTAAACAAGATTGAATTCTTTGGAATTGCGCGTCCATTGAAGTAATGTGAAAGCGGTTGAGTGGAAAATTGAAACCTTTAAAAAAAGAAAAATAGACAAAACATACAGTTCAAACAACATTTCAGTAGAAATAACTTTTTGGATGCTTAAAAAACATAAATCTATAGCAATGCAGTTTATATTCTTATTCTATGTAATCCAAAAGATCCTTATTATGCATTCCAATTCAGGATTATTTAGATTTTTCTTTGTATGGTACGAGTACTTCCGTGGTGCAACGGTTGTGACTACTGTCTGTGGTCCAGAGATCGTGAGTTTGATCCCCGGTCGGAGCAAATTTTTCACAGAGAAAATTCTGTTTCCTCCGTACATGTGAGGCTGCCATCAGGTTAACCCAGACTGGGTGAGGTTAGTTGAGAGTAAATACCGCGTCCTGAACAACCCAAATCAGGATTGTAAGCAGTTTCCACTTAAATAATACAATCAAGGTCAGATGATTAATCTTCAAAATAACTTTCTATCATAGTTTCGTCCTGAGGTAGTGTTTCAATCTTCGGTGCAGTATGCTTCTTAGGTATGTATCATGCTTGCTTCAGTATGTATGCGAATCGCGAGCCAGTTATGTACTAAAGTTGCTATGCTGCCTACATAATGTTATGATAGGTAGGAAGAAGTTATACCACTTTCTCCTGCGACAACTTGATGGGCAAGGATATGTGTGTGCAGATAGGATGCTTGTGTGATGCGGGAGATTATGTGCATAAATCCCTGAGCAAAGAATTCCTTTGTTATTGGAACAAATTAAGATTTGGGTGGAAGAGATTGTAATAGGCAATAACCCCGCTACTTAGTTAGGACATCTTTATATATTTTTCTATTCATCTTTTTTTCTTGTTTATACTGTTCATAGTTTTTGTCATTACTTGTCTGTATGTAATTTAATGTTCTTCATTATTAAAGTATGCAATAATAATAATAAAAATACCCTGCAAAGGTAAAAAATGTACGTATTAGGTACGAGCTTTTCATACTTTAAAAACTGGTTTTAGATATATTTAACTATACAATTTACATACTTTAATTTCAAGATTAGTGTTTAGCTGTACAACTGTACAACATACCTACTTCTAACTTCACATAATAGAAAGGTACTATATCTCTCTCTCTCTCTCTCACACACACACACACACGCACTAAAAGCATCGGTGTGAATCCAATTCTCAAACACTTCCACCAGGGGAAACCTCCAACCTAGAGAAGGTCATAAATTCAACCATTACGTTCCTCTCCTTCAGATCCCATCACGCCTAAACAATCCTGAGTTACGACTTCCTAAAGCTAGACCTAGCTGTTACGAAACTTCAACCTTGTGACGTAATTAGTCGGGCTAGAACCCCGGCGAGACCATATAACACGCATGGAGGGCATCAATCTTGTAACGAAGAGATCTTGTCTAGTGCCCGAAGCTGGGCATACAGATAAGTAACTAGCTAAAACCCGGCACTTTGTCACCGTTAAGGTTTTTTTCCGTGGCTTGAAAAGTAGGTGTCCTACTTGAAAATGGTAATAAATATTTTAATTTTGATAATTCTCTAGATAGTTTGACGGTGGTCTAGGGAGGGTCAACTCTCGTGACAATTTCAATATCTGTTACCGTTTGGGCTGTGGTATTGTAAACAGACAACCCCTGAGAGGACATAGTCAGCCAGTCAGACACGCACAGATTTGAGTTTTATTGATAAAGATTATGTATATTATTGGACATGATAAGTTATTTTCAGTTCTCTCATTAGCGCATCAATTCAACTTCAGAGATTACACTAACTTATAGCAATCACTAAAAAATAGTCAAATTCATACTTAAGCTCGAGTTGTCATGATTTAGATCATAATTTAGTGCGCTGATATAGTATAATATTATTATGTGTATTACTGATGCTATAGTCCAAGTTTGTCCACCTATACCACCGAAGTCTACTTTTTCATTTGAACGGGCCCGGGCAAGACACATATTACTGAAAGAAAACCAAGATGCATTATCTTGATCAACACACATGATCAATATCAATTATTAGGCGATCAAAATAAATCATAGATATTTTATAATACCTTGATGTCATAATATGTCCTAATATACTTACTATTATGTAGTAAGAGCTACGGTATCAGCGAGATGGGGGACGCCAAACAGACACAGTTCCTACCAGCCAAAAGACAATGTGTATAGGTACTAATCGTTGGCACCCTTAACAGGGTTTTTGTTAGGAAGGGCGTCCAGCACTAAAAAGTGGAAGAAGGAGTGCCAGAACCAAACAACCTCAACCATGTTTAAGAGGTTGACCAATGCCGACCCCAAGTAGGTTTGGGAAAAGGCAGAATGAAAGAAGCAGAAGTAAAAAGATCTTTTAATTTATATTCAAAGCACATAATAATTCAACTTATTACTGAGTAATCAATTCTTTTAAAGAATGCGTATGCAGTATGACCGTATATATAAATATCTATGTAAATGTATGTATAATTATGTATTGTACATATGTATAATTGTGTATTGTACATAAAAACACTGCATAATATTGGAATTCGTAACGGTCAGTATAAATTATACAAAACCATGCAAACAATATCATTAATGCTGGTAGACACACAAGATTGGACGATTAGATCCCACCGAGGTGAAGGAAAAACCATGTCAAGGCCGTTCCAGACAAACAGAATTGATGCTAACTTGCTCTAGGCTCAAATTACATTAGGTCCAACTATTGTTCATTCATAGGTCTATCAATGATGTCTATGTGATCTTATTCAGTGTAAACAGAAAAGTGAGAAGTTGTACTAGATGTTCAAACGAATTCAAACGAAAAAAAACAAATATTCAAACGAATCCTCCAAATGGAACTTGAAAAGAACAGGTAAACCATGTAATTATACCTTTCTGAGGGTTTAACGTATGACTTTTAGCTTTTCATAAATGTTTCTACCGGTTTTTACTGTTAAGGAAAGGCGGGGATAACAAACATTACATTGCCAGAGCGGCGATGGCGCGTTGAATGCACCGGTTCTCGTAGGATCATCGAAGTTAAGCAACGTCTAGCGAGGCGAAGACTTTGTGATGCTGGCACACCGGCCCAGCATCACAAAGTGAGGCTGTGTGAGGTCAATGTGGGTAACAGGTTTGTATGTTTCCTGCGAATGAAGGGTAAAACCCCCGTCGAGTATGAACATGCAGTTGAAAAACGACATTAAACTCTAATAAAACAAAACAAATAAAGAAACAGTACATTTATTTTATTATTTATCATGTAATACTTTTGTTTCTATGTAAATCGGACTTATCCCGTTAAATATATACCATATATATATATAATAATTTATTATCGTATTCTTATATAAAAAAAAACCCACCGCGGCCGCCACTGCTCGTTAGTACTCTATGTTCAGCAGCGGATGTATGGTTTCAACGTTTACTAAGGATTTACGAGAAAATTGCACGGTTCTTATGTTATTCCAATGGTATAATGAAGTTTACTATGCGATTTTCCCAGTGGAATTTAACACTTAAAACAACTTCAGAAATTCGCATGTGAACAAGAGCTACAAACAGGTCTGTTCTTGGCTCCAAGCCACTGGGGCCACCCATCCGAAATTCAAAAATATATTTTTTTTTAAAGATGAGGAGGAGCAGGTGGTTTGTTTTGTTAGTGCTGCCACATAAATATACTAGACTAAAATGAGATTTTCTGAGTAGCTCTTTGAGTAACTAGGTAATGACTTTGTCACCGTTGCCAAGTCATCGTTGCCAAGGAGTTCGGGCGCTGAGCATTACACGCATGTTGACCTGGGTTCGAACCCCAGCGGGGCAGGAATTTTCTGCTCTGTACTTGGATGTTCGGGGTCTACTCAAACCTCGTGAGGAAAAATGAGTAGATACTTGTATGAGTAACGACCAGTGGCGGCATTGCCAGAGAAATTAATGTAATAGAATTCGAAAAGTGAAGGAGGCTCTTAGTAATGCTGCGCTACCCACAAAAATTGTGAAGAGGCCTTGTGTTTCACCACAAATAAAATCATACAACTAATGACTTTGAGTTTGTTCACCAAAGGCCAATCATAATAATTAAAATGTGTAGTGATTTTGACTTTGTACGCCCCAGGACATGAAAAAAAAACTATTTTTTTCCTTTCGTCTGGG
The DNA here is from genome assembly GCA_024516035.1 of Bactericera cockerelli. Lineage (NCBI taxonomy): Eukaryota > Metazoa > Arthropoda > Insecta > Hemiptera > Triozidae > Bactericera > Bactericera cockerelli. The sequence continues at coordinate 5,619 of JAMCCL010000192.1, forward strand.
GGTGCTGCACTTCTGCAGCTCTTTATCACCGGCTGTGCCTAGAAATGAGTATTTCATAGCCATGAAAAATTTAGCTACTGTAGATGCCTGTGGTCTGTCTTGTAGCTTGTTTATTCCGTAGTATGACTCCCTCCCACCTGATGGCCAAAAATTGACACAATACCATTTAGGTACTAGGCAACACTACCGTACGGAATCTCTTAGAAGCAATTATACATGCTTAAATTAATTTTGAATTAAATTTTTTTGTCGGCTCTGAGGATCAAACCCGGGACCTTCCGCATTGCAAGTGTGTATCGTATCACTGAGCTAATGGTGAGCGCTTGAAGGATAATTTTTTCAAACCAGAAACTTCCAATTTCTTCTAACTTTCTTTGCGTAAAATTGTACCCAAAAAATTCCGCCAAAATAATGCGCTAGATTGTTCCATCCTTCATTAAGATAAGTGCCCTGACGGAAAATACCTCTATAGTTCTTGGAAATCTTATGAATACTAATGAGACTGGAATTTTAATTTCAACCTTGAGGGAGACTATTTTCTGAAATAGAATTATTATCAAATCATTACTCACCTTTTTTTGATGTGAAAACAGAGAAGACAAACATGCAATGGAGATGATAGATGCAAAGTATTCCTTTCCTCGCAAAATGATTCAGCCGTTTCGGTACCTTGAATATACAGGGTGTAACCAAAGTCTGGCTAGGGGACTATAAACAGGGAGTAGACCAGCAGTCTGGCTGGGGGACTATAAACAGGGAGTAGACCAGCAGTCTGGCTGGGGGACTATAAACAGGGAGTAGACCAGCAGTCTGGCTGGGGGACTATAAACAGGGAGTAGACCAGCAGTATGGCTGGGGGACTATAAACAGGGATTAGACCAGAAGTCTGGCTGGGGGACTTTAAACAGGGAGTAGACCAGCAGTCTGGCTAGGGGACTATAAACAGGGAGTAGACCAGCAGTCTGGTTGAGGGACTATAAACAGGGAATAGACCAGCATTGGCTTGGTTCTGGGGGCCCTTGTCAATAATTAGCCTCCTTGTAAAGACAGTGTTAGAAGTGCTGAGTCATTCCTCCACTGTCTGGCTACCATACTTCACGATGACGCCACCCTATGATGATGATGATGATGAACCAAAAAGTTCATTTCTCTATAAACAAATGTTCTAAATAAATATAGCTCTAATTAGGGTAGATATATAATTTATAAAAAAAAAACTTTATTCACCACAAAGAAATCATACTTAAACTTTAATGTACGATTTCTGGGTGGTGAAGCACAATTCTACTGGTGGGGTGGGTGTATTGCAACAACTATACTTCCTAAACTTTTCGAATATTTTCACATTATTTTATACTCTGTCAATGAAAACAGAAAATATGGTTTCAAGTAGAACAATTTTGTTATACTCTGTATATTGTATAACATATTCTCATTAAAGTGTGATTGTATGGTTTATAAAAGAATTTTATAAACCATAGTATTCTTTTATGGTATAAACCATTACCTATAAAAAAAATTGTAGGAGCAAGGACTCGGATTGTGAAGTCTCCTCTGTAAATAAATATCATAAAATAAAGAATTATAACAAAAAGAATTCTGTTATACCTAATATTATGTTGGTATGCAAGTAGTGTTCGCAGAATCCACACAGATGTATGGCAGTAATATCTTTGCTCTTTATTAACCTCAAAAACCTTTGGCCTCTGGAATTCCCAACCAGAATAGATTTTTCTTATTCTTTTATTTTTTCTTCCAAGTTATCGCCTCATTGTTTACACTATTGTTGGGAATGTAAAGTTACAAAATTGCAACAATTGACTAAATCTTTGTGTGATACCGAAGGGGAAAAAAGTTTCAAGTCATCTGAGGTCTGACAAATTGGCAACATCACTTTTGTAAATAAAGATGTCTTGTCTCGTTTATTTACATTGTAATATGACAAGGACTCGGATTGTGAAGTCTCCTCTGTAAATAAATATCATAAAATAAAGAATTATAACAAAAAGAATTCTGTTATACCTAATATTATGTTGGTATGCAAGTAGTGTTCGCAGAATCCACACAGATGTATGGCAGTAATATCTTTGCTCTTTATTAACCTCAAAAACCTTTGGCCTCTGGAATTCCCAACCAGAATAGATTTTTCTTATTCTTTTATTTTTTCTTCCAAGTTATCGCCTCATTGTTTACACTATTGTTGGGAATGTAAAGTTACAAAATTGCAACAATTGACTAAATCTTTGTGTGATACCGAAGGGGAAAAAAGTTTCAAGTCATCTGAGGTCTGACAAATTGGCAACATCACTTTTGTAAATAAAGATGTCTTGTCTCGTTTATTTACATTGTAATATGACAAGGAATTTCCTGTATCTAGTTAGCTACTTGTTCGTGAAGACAAACTAACACACAATGAATTGTTAAATTTTATACGTTTTTATGTTATCGTACGTCAAAGTGGAATAATAACTTTAAGTGGTAGATACTTCTTTGTTTCTTAAGACAGGATATTTGCGTTTTTTCTCAAGAGGTTTAGACAAATTTGTATTTTAAAATTTACTAGGTATATGTATTGTGAATAAAAGTACACACTTACTATAGTCTGACTATATATCTATGTAAGTACCTACCAATACAGTGTGTGTTAGCAAAGTTTCATAAATTTCTTTGTGGTGAAGTATTTCTATCACAATTATTCTTATGGGTAAACTATTGTAGAAGGTTAGGTTATGTTAGGAAGAAAATTAGAGAAAAGAACTACGCTTATTGATATTAACTTTATTTTTTTACAATGCTACATATCCACTGAAAAAGTTCATAGGGGTCAAATTGACGTGTATGTGTAATTGTGTATGTGCGCTAACGTATAAAAAAGGGACCTTATCATTAGGGTTAATAGGACGAGTATACAATTGGGTATATGTAGTAAATGAATTATATAATGAATCTATTTATATAAAAAAGATGAGTGTTTTGCGGCCTTTTATCGTCTATGTTGTAGCTTGTCCAGCCCCTGGTATGTGAACCCTGCTGGGAGTGCTGGGTCAACAGGAGCGCACCGGAAGGTATCTCTTAAAAACAAATGTAATCAAATTTTGAATTATTTTTATTTGTCAGATCTTGAATTCAAACCCTGGACCATCCGGTTTTGAAACAAAACCTCTCCTTTTGATTTGAACTACTTACTGATTTAATAAAAAAAGAAAAACCAACCTCAATAGCTTGATCGATAAGGCGGCAGACTTGTAACCGCGAGGTCGGTGGTTCAAGTCCCGGTTTCAGCGTGGATTTAGTCAAGTGAGTTTGAGAAGTCGTGATATCACGATAGTGATTAATACAAATATGATACCGATATCATTTAATAAAAATAAATAATAATAAATACCCCCTTGTCTCCTCCTCTGCTTGCAGTGATGGACTCCTCAGCAGTCACCCCATCAGGCCTCCTCGCAGCCAACATGCATCAGTTGGGCAACTTTGACGAGTGCGTCAGCATCTCAATGCCTGAGCACCAGATGAGGGGACAGTACTGTCTGGCCTCTGCCACTTTCGCTCCTACCAGGGATGCCTATGCTGAATTCCATGACGGGGATCATAGCAGAGATTTCGAGCGGCCTGATGAGTTTGACTTTGTGTGGGACACAGTCAAGGTGAGTGTCTGTTGGAATGGAAAGGGCTTTTGCTCTTGAAAATATTTGAGCGTTGGAAAATTTGAATGTAGTTTTGGTCTCACTAACCTCCGATGTAGAAAGTAACTTTTAAGGCAAATTCAATAAAGACCGAACTAGGGACCGAAAATTTGCTATTTTAACTGTGAAATTTAATTGAATATAATAGATACTTTACACACAACAATGATGTGACGAAATGTTTACCGTGTAATTTTGTCCTGAATATCCAAGGGATGCTTAGCTTTATACCATTCAATAGGTGATTTTTGTATGATGTCTTCCACATTGCATAATCAATTTGATACTAGGCGTGCATACCTTTTTTCTCTGAACTATGTACATTGTACAATGTACGTAGGTACCTAGTTAACTACAATAGCTATATAGATACAACATGATATCTGAATTTATGTTTTTTTTTTTGTTTTTTTTTTTTCATGGCTCCTTGAATTAAAATAGGAACTTGTGTTCGGTAACACGGACGGTTAGGTAAATTTATTATTTATACAACCATTCAAATACGATTTGTTATTTTACTATGTATCCCCCCTTCCATATGACTCACAGCATAACTTGGACCCAGCACGTATCCCACGTAACAAGTTCTACTGGGCTCTGTGCGTCCCCTCATCCTGTAGTGCCAGGGACCTGCAGGTGTCCCTAACTCGGGCCCTGGATGGCCTGAGGGACAAGCACCTCATTCAGTTCAATGTGACCGTGCCTGAGAGGAGCTGCTACACCAGGGATAGCCAAGAGGAGTATCCTGCGGGATTCTGGATATTTGTGTGAGCATTTCTGCTACAGTACATACATTTTTACTTTCCTTATCCTATAATAAGGAAAGTATTGTATTCGTCGAAAATTTGACCTACCCAGTTTTTTACATTTCTGGACGAATCATAGCCTCAGGATACCAAAAAGTTGTTTTCAGCCATTGGTCCGTGCGTCTGTCTATCTGTCTGTGTGTGTGTAAACAGGATATCTCAATAACGGTAAGAGCTAGAGACTTGAAATTTGGTATGCACATTGATTTTATACACCAGACAAACCACGAAAATATTGGCCGCAAGCGCCGCTTCTTTGAATTGGTTAGAGATACAAAAAAAGTTAGAGAACAACATTTTCTCGGATTAAAAAAATAATAGGGGTCTATACTGATCATTTTTTTTTTGATATCTTGAACTTTTTGAAACCCGGCTCCAATTTACCGGTATTTTGGGGGGGACCCGCTTGGACTAACTTTTTTATTATTCACCCTAGATGGGGGTTGCTACATATCAAATCCAACGATTTTGAGGTGCTGATTACGAATTTGACATTTATTTTTAGGTAATTGGAACCTCTGAGTCACCAGTGGCTTTTGGTGCTGTTCCCATTCCTAATATGATAAGGAAAGTTGTGTGATGTTTACACCAGATTTTTACGTACATAGATTAATAATAAAATTGACTACCAAACATCGGTAGTCAATATGGCAGTTTCATAAAGCGGTGGTCTTATAATATAATATGGAGGTCGGTGGTTCAAGTCCAAAGTTAAGCAAAAAGTCAATAAAGCGAGTTTGAGTTATCGTAATATAACGATTGTGATTAATACAATTATTAAAACTGATAGCTATAAAAACTAGTCGATATGGTTAAACTTGTAAAGTAGAAAATCTAGCGCTTGGATCCGTGGATCAAATTCCATCAAATGCTTTAGGGTTAGGAGGTAGAAAATGCTTTGAGGACTTTGAAAATGATCCTCTTCTAGTGCTTACTTATCTGCCCGTAAAGAGTATTGTTATCATTATTATTATTTTAATATGACCAAGTTCAGAATTTAAAAGAATTGCAAAGTAAAATTCTTCTTTCTACTTTCAGATCTGTGAGCTTGTTCCTCGTCAGTCTGGTCTCCATGGCCACGTTTTACGATCTCGTAGTTTTTAGAAGAAATACAGACGACTCCAATAGGAGACAGATAATTAGTAAGTTTTGGTAACTGGTGTTGCGCACATGGTTAAAAAAATGCACCACGGTTTTTAAAGTGTCAATGTAGGTATCACTAAAGGCCGAACTGTAAAACAGACTTAAGTCTACATATATTGTGCCTATTATTTTGAATGAGGAAATTTAAGTTCTGACTCAAACTGATTTTGTGATCCTGATTTTGTCTATTAGTTTCACCCTAAATATTCTTTTCATTTTTTCTATTTTTAAATTTTTGCCAACCTCGGTAGCTTGATCGATAAGGCGGCGGACTTGTAACCTGGAAGTCGCTGGTTCAAGTCCCAAATTCAGCAACTATTTAGTAAAGCGAGTTTGAGTAGTTGCGATATCACGATTGTGATCAACACAAATATGATAACTTTGTTTTTTTTTTTTAATTTAAAAGGGTTATATGAATCGCAAACGAGCACTGAACCATCTCCTATCGTTTATTATTTTCTTTTCAGAAAAATGGCTGATTCCTTTCTCGGGCCTATCCAACATGGAAAAGCTCGGCTCTCCTAATGACCAGGCCGAGTTTTCCATCATCCATGCCCTGAAAGCCATCACAATGTGCCAAATCATTGTTGGACACAGGAATATGAACACGTTTGGCAACGTGATGTTCAACCCAGAGTTCACTGAAGAGGTAATAATAATAATATAGTGTCTGACAAGATTTAACATTTAGGTCGTTCAAGACGGGGTTTTTCCCTCCATTCGCTATATTAACTAACAAACCAGCTACACCCATTAACCTCACCCTGCCTGGGTTGGGCCGGGGATAGCCACCATCACGAGGTTCCGAAATTGAATGATCAGACTCGTCCTGTAAACGCGCCATCGACGCTGTCGCGGTGGTAATAACTTTAAATCTCTCGCTAGAGAACTGTAATCAGACTAGCCAACCCTAACAAGCCAGGCTGGTAGCTTCAAGCTTCAAAAGAGATTAAAGTTTTACGACTTGTAAAGAAAAAGCTGAAGTTCTCACGATGGTTGATCCTACATGAGAATATGTGGTTCAGGACGAGCCTACGAAAGTTAGCTGGATAATATCACTCCTGCCCAGCTGTAGTCATGATTTTTTCTTTTTTATATGTATACTAGCGGGCTGCACCCGCTTCGCCAAGCCATCACACACACACCACCCATACATCACACACACACACACACATACACCACACCCACACCATACCATATACACACACACACACACACACACACACATACACCACACCCACACCATACCAAATACACACAACACACACACCTATCCACACACACAAACACACACACATCCACACACACACACACATCCACACACACATCCACACACACACACATCCACACACACACACATCCACACACACACACACCATCCACACACACACACCACACACATCCACACACACACACATCCACACACACACACACATCCACACAAACACACATCCACACACATTCACACACACATACATCCACACACACACACACACACACACATCCACACACACCACCCATACGTCACACACACACCACACACACACAACCATCATCGCTGTAAATTTCAAAATCCCGAGCCAAATCTATCATAGTGGATATTGATAATGTAGCAAACTGGTCTATATTTCGAGAACGGTTTGTCAGAATATGGCAACAAAGGGCTCAAATAAAAGCATGTGATGTTCTCAAACAGTTTAAAAATATAGGTCCTCGCGATAAATTTTAACTTCCGTGCTGGAATCTATTAAAAAATGTGAAAAGACTGAAAAAAAGGTCGAAATTTCGAACATTCTGACTTATATCTCGAGAACGGTACGTCAGAATGTGGCCTAAAATGAATTAAATGAAAGCTAATTTTGTCTAATGTGTTATTAAATAATAAAAAATATAGAACCTCGCGACAAATTTTAAGTTCCGCGCTGGAATCTGCTAAAAAAACGTGAAAAGTCTGAAGAAAAGGTCGAAATTTCGAACATTCTGGCTTATATCTCGAGAACGGTACGTCAGAATGTGGCCTAAAATGAATTAAATGAAAGCTAATTTTGTCGAATGTGTTATTAAATAATAAAAAATATAGGTCCTCGCGATAGATTTCAAGGTCCAGGGCAAAGACTGTCTTAAAATCGGACCCGTCCTCAAGGAAATACTTGAGGAGGGTCATAACTCAAGGACAGTTTGGAATTTCGGACTTTTGATAATTTTCCTGGACATTGTACGACAATTTACATGGGGTCATCTCTTATCAATTTTTTGCTATCTCTTACCGTTTCGCCTAAACAATTCCGGACACACAAAGATACAAAGCCCGTCCATATTTCTCATTTATATATAGAGATTAACAAGAAATATATAATTTATATTTAATCAACAGACTGACATCATTATGAAGAAGAAATAATGGTATTTTAATGGTATTAAAATACCACTACCACCAACAACAACAGAAGAACAACAATTTTACTATTCTTTCCAGAAATCCTCGCAGCTAGCCTGGTCCTACTTCAACAACGGGACTCTGGTTGTGGACACTTTCTTCCTGATCGGAGGCTTCCTCACCTTCTACTTCATCTTCCACGAGCTGGATAAGAGGAAGGGGAGGATCAACTACCTGGTAGTCTTCCTGTACAGATTTATCAGGTAATAGCCGCTATTAACTATTATTTTTTTTTTTTTTAATAGCGACAATTAATAGCGGATAAGTCTCTACAGGTGCCGCGCCCCGAAATTTAAGCTACACTAAAATCTAAAAGCAACATCAAATCGCTTATATAGTATATGCTACAGAGAGAGGTAACAGATTTATCAGGTAATAGCCGCCTCCATGTGCTTAGCAGCAGGATCAACTACCTGGTAGTCTTCCTGTACAGATTTATCAGGCAATAGCCTCTTCCATGTGCTTAGCAGCAGGATCAACTCTGGTGGTCTTCCTGTACAGATTTATCAGGTAATAGCCACTTCCAGCATGTGCTTAGCAGCAGGATCAACTACCTTGTCGTCTTCCTGTACAAATTTATCAGGTAATAGCCGCTTCCATGTGCTTAGCAGCAGGATCAACTACCTTGTCGTCTTCCTGTACAGATTTATCAGGTAATAGCCGCTTCCATGTGCTTAGCAGCAGGATCAACTACCTTGTCGTCTTCCTGTACAGATTTATCAGGTAATAGCCGCTTCCATGTGCTTAGCAGCAGGATCAACTACCTTGTCGTCTTCCTGTACAGATTTATCAGGTAATAGACTCTTCCATGTGCTTAGCAGCAGGATCAACTACCTGGTCGTCTTCCTGTACAGATTTATCAGGTAATAGACTCTTCCAGCATGTGCTTAGCAGCAGGATCAACTACCTGGTCGTCTTCCTGTACAGATTTATCAGGTAATAGCCTCTTCCATGTGCTTAGCAGCAGGATCAACTACCTCGTGGTCTTCCTGTACAGATTTATCAGGTAATAGCCGCGGACACATGTAAATTCCCCCGGTTTTTTGAAAGGTTCGTATTTCCGGTTGTAAATTCCCCCGGTAAAATATTTGATTACCTGAGGGTTTCATGGTAAATTCCCCCGATTCTGTACGTACAGGTATAAAATTGTATATTGTAGGTATGAAGGCAATCTTTTTTTCCATATAGGCATAGCCTTCAATTAATAAACCGAGGCATGGCCTACATTGTATTTTCCTAATCCTACTATAAACCCAAGGCCTTCATTGTATTTTACCTAACCCTGCTATAAACCCAAGGCATGGCCTTCATTGTATTTTACCTAACCCTACTATAAACCCAAGGCATGGCCTTCATTTTATTTTACCTAACCCTACTATAAACCCAAGGCATGGCCTTCATTGTATTTTACCTAACCCTACTATACATCCAGGGCATATCGAAACTTGATTACAAATATTCAATAAACTGACATTTTTGTTATTTTCTGTAGGTTGACCATCGGGGGAATTTACATTATACCTTTTCTTTGCAATCGGGCAAATTTTCATGTACCTTTTTAGGTCCCAAATTTGCAATCGGGGGAATTTGTATGAAAGCGGGGGAATTTACAATCGCCCATAGCCGCTTCCATGTGCTTAGCAGCAGGATCAACTACCTGGTGGTCTTCCTGTACAGATTTATCAGGTAATAGCCGCTCCCAGCATGTGCTTAGCAGCAGGATCAACTACCTGGTGGTCTTCCTGTACAGATTTATCAGGTAACTAGCCAGGCGCCTGTACGGCTGCAGTTTTCAATTTTCTCTCTCCAAATTCTTCAAGTATTTTTAATTTTAAACTTCATTAATGTCAATTTTTTTGATTCATTTTAGTATTAATTTAGTATTCTACAAGTGTTTCATTAAGATATCCACACAGCCACTAAGAAAATCAATTTCAATGATCAAAGGATGTATGTTGGACAAGAATGATGTATGTACAAAAAGGAGTGCTGAATATTGTTTTTAAATATGTGAAAAAGGCAATTGTATTGTGAAATAAATATATAAGAATTTTATCAGGTAATAGCCGCTTCCACGGCCGGTGGGAAAATGTTTTGCGGGTGCTGTCCTGCAGACACATAAACTGGACTAAAATGGGTTTCGTAGAGTTCGTATGGGTTCCGTAGAGTTCGTACTTCGTAGAGTTTAGTATGTAAAGAGTTTGAGTTTGTTTAACATGCCAATCATAATAATTATGCATTATATTATTCTATTCGTGTGATGATTTTCACTGTGCACAAACTAGGACTTGAGAAAATCCTCTTTTTTTCTTTTACTAGGAGCCTCCTTCTCTTTTCGAATTATATAACATTGATTTCTTTTTACCCTGATAATGCCGCCACTGGTCGTTACTCATACAAGTAACTACTCATTTTTCCTCACGAGGTATTAGTAAACCCCGAACATCCAAGTATAGAGCAGAAAAATTCCTGCCCTGCTGGGGATCGAACCCAGGTCACCATGCGTGCAATGCCTAGCGCGCTAACTCACTCTGCCACAGTGACCACAAGAAAAAACGAACACAATAGTTCCGATTTCTAATATTAGAAATTTATCGGAAGTAATAAACAACATAGATAACATGGATATAATATTATATAGATATCCTAACTAAAGGGCAGGGCTATCTCTTCCAACCAACCCTTATTGTTTCTGTTTCCAGAGTGACGCCGGTATATGCCTTCGTCATCTTCTTCTACATCTACATTCTGCCCCACCTGAACGATGGACCTCTGTGGAGAGACATCATTGGTCGGGAGTCCTCCCGGTGTGCCCAGAACTGGTGGACCAACCTACTCTACATCAACAACTACTATCATGAAGACCAAATGGTAAAGAAATGGTGTGGTCACCATACTACTTTTTCAGCCAACCAATCATGAATTTGAGTTTGTGACCACATAATAATAAGACTCTGAGGGTCAGGTGGAAGAAAATGCTTTGAGCATTAACCTCGCCTGGTGGTTACCTTCCACTAAAGAGTATTATTATTATTATTAAAGTCATCAAAATTCCATCATAAGTAAGTTATCATTTTTGTGTTAATCACTTTTATGATAACTTACTTATGATGGAATTTTGATGGCTTTAATGTTGGTAGGCTTCCATCATAAGTATCTGTCCTGATGGCTGTTTTTTTTATATACTTTGGGTTCCGAGGTTTTAAACTCATTTGTTCGGGGTCAGATTTTGATTATTTGAGTATATCTCCGTAACATAAACAAGATATGAACTTTGAATGTTTAATATCATAAAAACAGTACCACAAAATTGTGTCGTAAAGCTATGTGATCATTGTCTTTCTTTTCCATTCTAGTGCATGGTTCCATTCCAGTGAACTTTAGCCTAACTATTTAGCCAGAACCACCAAATACTGGCAAGCAAAAAGCTGCCTAACTAGTGTTCTTCGTTATTCATTCCATCATCAGTGACCAATCCCAACTGTTTAGTCAGAACCCCCAAATGCTGGAAAAAACCGTTTAACCATTGTCCTTATTTTCCATTCTAGTGCATGGTTCCATTCCAGTGAGCCATCCCAACTATTTAGCCAGAACCACCAAATACTGGCAAGCAAAAAGCTACCTCATCAGTGTTCTTCTTTTTCATTTCAGTGCATAGTTTCACTCCATCATCAGTGACCAATCCCAACTGTTTAGCCAGAACCGCCAAATGCTGGCAAAAAAACGTTTAACCATTGCTCTTATTTTCCATTCTAGTACATGGTTCAATTCGAGTGAGCCATCTCAACTCTTTAGCCAGAACCCCCAAATGATGGCAAAAAAAAAAAAAAAAAATGGTTACATTGCTCTTATTTTCCATTCTAGTGCATGGTTCAATTCCAGTGAGCCATCTCAACTCCAATTTACTGTTTACTGGCAAAAATATACCTAACCATTGTTCTTTTTTTCCATTCCAGTGCATGGTTCAGTCATGGTACCTCTCGTGTGACTTCCACTTCTTCATAGGCGGCACGTTGCTGACCTACGTCATCTGGCGATGGCAGAGATGGGCGAAGGTGACGCTCGCCTCCTGTCTTCTGGTGTTCGTGGTCCTGCCGTTCAGTTTCGTCTACCAGAACGGCTACTGGGGACACTACAGGACGTATATCAGGTAAAAAATTAGGAACAATACAGTCGGTTGATAAGATGGGCGATTGTAAATTCCCCCGCTTTCATACAAACTCCCCCGATTGCAAATTTGGGACTTAAAAAGGTACATGAAAATTCCCCCGATTGCAAAAAAAAGGTATAATGTAAATTCCCCCGATGGTCAACCTACAGAAAATAACACAAATGTCAGTTTATTGAATATTTGTAATCAAGTTTCGATATGCCTTGGGTGTATAGTAGGGTTAGGTAAAATACAATGAAGGCCATGCCTTGGGTTTTTAGTAGTGTTAGGTAAAATACAATGAAGGCCATGCCTTGGGTTTATATAGCAGGGTTAGGTAAAATACAATGAAGGCCATGCCTTGGGTTTATAGTAGGGTTAGGTAAAATACAATGAAGGCCATGCCTTGGGTTTATAGCAGGGTTAGGTAAAATACAATGAAGGCCATTCCTTGGGTTTATAGTAGGGTTAGGTAAAATACAATGTAGGCCATGCCTCGGTTCATTAATTGAAGGCTATGCCTATAAGGAAAAAAAGATTGCCTACATACCTACAATATACAATTTTATACCTGTACGTACAGAATCGGGGGAATTTACCATGAAACCCTCAGGTAATCAAATATTTTACCGGGGGAATTTACAACCGGAAATACGAACCTTTCAAAAAACCGGGGGAATTTACATGTGTCCGATAAGATTGGTATAAGTAGGACTGTTGGCTACGAAAGCTCTTTGTCACGGCGACCTTAAATAGATCTTTTGTGACATCGGTTGATAAGATAAAAAAATCTTCTTTTTATTCTTTTTCTTTCACTTTGCTTTCCCCAATCCTATTTGGGGTCGGCATTGGCCAACCTATTTCTCATATTTGAAATTGGTTGGTTCTGACACTCTTTCTTTCACAACGTCCGATGGCTTTCAAACACCAACCCTTATATGGGGGCCAACGATTTGTGTTATTATATTTTGGAGTGAAATGACTACTAATAACCTATGTGTTTAGTGTCCTTCAGCGAGGCAAGATGAACTAATGAGATATTTAATAATATTTTTTTCTTTTTAACATAAAATCTTTTCTTGTTCCAATATAAGTACTGTCTTGTGTACTTTTACCGACCTCAGTAGCTTGATCGATAATGCGGCGGACTTGTAACCTGGAGGTCGGTGGTTCAAGTTCCAGTTAGAGCGTAGACTTAGTAAAGCGAGTTTGAGTAGTTGTGATATCACGAAAATGATTAACACAAATATAATAACTTTTCAAAAAAAAACTTTGCAACTTGTGTACTTTTAGTAACTTATAATTTAATTATTAATCAAGCCTGGTTTGTTAAATTTGACAGTACTTGGGACTTGAACCTCTTACCAGGTTGTTGTATTGCCATGAGCTTCGCCGAATTGTTCTCATGGTCTCTAACGGGGTCAGTAAATAATAGTTTCAGAGTGTTAGGCTCATTTAAGGACACATTGAGAAACAGAATTAAAGTTAAGCTAAACCAGACACGCCCTCAAGTCGGAGTTTCAACCAATCACAGCGCACTATAGCCTAAGTTAAAGGATAGTGTTCATTCGGATTAAATCTAATCCTGTTTAACAATTGTCTGTAACTATCTTTTTTTTAATACCGAAGTATTTCATAGTGTTTTCTTTATATTTCAGTATTTTGTCACATTTGTACAATTTTATTTTAACTGTTATTTTATTTGAAAATGTAAATAGGGCTAAACCCATCAATAAACACCCGTCTACCGGGCATTATTATTATTAATTCGGCCATAAACTTTGCGCGTTCTTTGCTTAAACGATCGTGCTACTGAGGTTGGTCAAACTTGTCTCTCGTCTCCTACACAACTAACATCTTGATTCCAGTCAAATGATGGATCCTCCCACTCATCCTGAGTTCCATACCCTCTACATCAAGAGCCACTTCCGAGCCATTCCCTACATCATAGGCATGGCCGTGGCTTACACGTACATCAAACTCAAGGAGAAGAAGTACAAATTTTCAACAGTAAGTTTTATTTTATTGTTGTTGTGACCAGCTTTCCTTATTAGCCAATTTGAGCATAGTCAATATTTATTATGTACGTATGTAGAATTGTAGAAGTGGAAACATCAGAATTTCATTAACTTGATTATGGGGGCCTTTGTTAATTATTAGCCTCCATAAACTTGATGGAAATGTCAAGTTTGGAGACCATGGAACACGATGATGCTACTCATTATACATGTATGAGATTTTCAAAGAATACATGAACTTTTGAAGTGAATTTACGTAAGTAGAGAAACAGTCCCGTCCCGTGATATGACCATGCAGTTGAAAGCGACGTTAAACCCAAATAAAAAAAGAAAGGAAACAGTGTTGTAACCCATAATTCCAGGAACACACCAAGTGCAACATTTTTTCTCGCAACATTACGAAAAGTTTCACAACGTTGCGTGGTCCACTCTTCCTTTAGTTAGAATCAAAAGAAATTGAATCTCACTGACTGAAACATTGTTTCGCAACGCTTTGCAATACTTCCCATTCAAAATGCGACATACCGTTAAAACAAAATGTTGCTCTCAATGGGATCTCAGCTTAATTTAGGTCTTATTAATAATTATGACGTACTGTTAATGCACTCGTTTTGAAAAGAAAAAAAAATCCATGAAGTTAGACTGTGAGAGTTAAGGGCATCTTTATTATAATTATACTATGCTTTATTAGGTAAGACAAAATTATATACAGTAAAATACAATGAAATTAGAAAGAAAAAATAAATAGATTGAACCAAGACCAAGAAACAGGAGCAAAAAAGATAATAAAGCTAATGTCCTACCTAAATCTTTTCCACTCAACCCTTTAGTATCATTCTTGCAGGATATACAGAGTATTGTATTGTATTCTATTGTATAGTATTTATAGTTACAAAATAACAAAAATTACAAAAAAAATATTATAAAATTGTTTCTCCGCAGTTTGCAATGTGGGCCATCTCGCTGGGCGCTTTCTGTCTCGGCCACAGCCCGTATCTCCTAGCAGGCCTGGCCTATGTACCGGGTCGTCCCTACTACCGGCTGGAGCAGGCTCTCTTCAACCCCCTCCAGAGGCTGGTGTGGTCCGTGTGTATAGGGTGGATCATCGTGGGCCATGGCACGACCGGGTTCGGTGAGTTTTGGGTATAAATTTGTTGACCCTGCACCTAAATGGGAAGTATTGTGTCACCTCTCGCCCATCAGAGAGGAGGCATACTACGGGATGGGAGGCTACAACACAGACCACAAGCGTCTATAGTAGCTCCTGTTTCATAGCTACGAAATAAAAAAGGCTGTGAAATACTCAACTTTTTTTTTTTAAAAAAAGAAGAAAGAAAAAAAATGACGTGATTTTTTATACATGAGTAGCTGATTTTTTATACATGAGGAAAAATGAGTAGCTGCTTTAATGTTAGCAGCGATCAGTGGCGGAATTATAGGCAAAAAAATAAGGTTTTAGGATATTAAAGATACGGTGAAGTCATTATAGTACAGCAACCCACTAAAATTATGATATAATAACACTAAGAAACACATTATTACTATTAATTGGATCCAAATGAGCTCTTGTGGGCTGTGTTTTAGCTTGCCCAATTGCCCACCCCATAGTATGACTTCCCCCTGATGGGCGAAACTTGGCACAATACTTTCCATTTAGGTGCTGGTTCAACATGAGGGCATCGGAAGGTATCCCTTACAAAGAAATGTAACATGTAAATTACCATTATAATATTATTTTTGTTGACTTTGTGGTTCGAACTAGAAATCTTCGGCACCTACCTACATATTACCCTATAGTTGATCGTACGTTTAAATTCAGGGGGAAAAAAATCATTATATTTGAGTATAATCACAATCGTGGTATCAGAATTACTACTCATACTCACTTTACTAATGATTTTGTTAACTTGGGACTCGAACCACCGACCTTCAGGTTACAACCCCCCCATATTATTGATCAAGCTACTGAGATAGGCCACGCCCTTAAATTTATTCTTATTTATTTTCAAAATACAACATCAAAAGTTATCATATTTGTGTTAATCACTTTCGTGATATCACAACTAGGTATTCCTACTCAAACTTATTTTACTAAATCTATGCTGAAACCGGGATTTGACCTCCTGGTTAAAGTACGCCGCCTTATCAATCGAGCTATACTGAGGTCGGTTTTTTTATTTAATTTAACATTTCAGGACCTATCAGCCGAATCTTCGGGCATCGTGTGTTTGTCCCGTTCAGTAGACTGACATTCTGCGCCTATCTGATTCATGTGGGGGTCCAACTCACCTCCATCGCCACAATGAGAACCCCCACCTATGTTTCCTATACGGGACTGGTAAGTAAAGCCATTCTTATTTCTTGTGTGTTTCAGGGCAAGATTAATAGACAATATTGAGATCTCAACTCAGGACTCAGGACTTCGCATTAATTTTCTCCATCTAAGGCAAAACGAAAAATCTAGGCATAGCTCCACAGAGTTACTACAAGAACGTCTATTAATGCTCAAAGTATTTCCTAACACCTAACCCTGAAAGTCTTATTATTATGTGGTCACAAACTCTAATTAATGAGGTAAAATCCAAGCACTGGATGGGATTCGAACCAACGGATCCCTACGCTACCTGGATTACCAGACTAGCGCGATATCAAGTCTAGAACAGAAAGAAAATGTATTTTTTTTTTTTTTTTTTTTTTAAAGAGTCCCTGGGGACCAAATTTATTAATATATGTATTTACGAATAATTATTAATGAAGGATCATCGTTTTCTCCTCAGACTCTTGCAGTTTTCGGCGATCTCATGTTCACCTTCTTCTGCGCGTTCCTATTCAACATCATGATAGAGTCACCGCTCGACCGGTTTCAGAAGAAAGTCATCAAATCACTCATCGGTGGACTAAGCCCGGGTGAGTGCTTCAGCAGATACAACACATTCAGATGACTATAATAGGGAATGAGAAAACGTGAAACATACAGGATTAAAGATTTATGCTTAATGTTTCTTAACATACTATAAAACCCGTCTCGAGGTTAGATAACTCGGGAGGGGGGTTTTCCATCAATTCCGTGGAAACGCACAAACGAGCTACCTAAATTAACCTCACTCAGCCAGGGTTGGGTCGGGAATAGCCAGCATCACGAAAGTTCTAATGTGGTGACCAACCAAGTCCTAACATCGCTGGACGCTACATAACTTTCGTGATCTGACGAGAACCAGTGTATTCAACATATCATTGACTCTGTCATAAGGGTTGTTTTTTTACTCGGTGAACACTTTAAGATACTTTGTATACAGACAGCTACGATGATACTTTCACCTGCCACTCAAAATGAGATATGCATACTTACTAGTGAATTAAATTACAAATTGATTTACTGATTGGGAAGCATGGACGCAACTATTGCCCCAGACGACAGAAAGTGTAGATCACAGTATAAACGCCAACGTAAATACTAGGTGATTCGCACTTTTGTTGGTTTATTTATGCAAATATTGAAATGTATGGAGGGTAACACCCCCGTCGTGATATGACCACGCAGTTGAGAGCGACGTTAAAAAAATAAAAATAAAAAAAAAATAATAAGAAAAATAATAATTTATTTTGTTGCAGGTCCAGCTGCCGACAACAAAGTGAAGGAAGAAATCATCAACTCCGCATTCCAGCAAGGCCTGGGCAAATCTAATATACCACCTCCACACCAACAATTTACTGGTAAACCATCACAGCAAGATTTCACCAATAGCCCACCCTACCAAGAATTTACCGGTAAACCCTTCACACACCAAGCCATTACCATCGACAGAGATTCTGTTGCTGTGAAACCCAGTGCCATGAACCAGTGCAACTAAGTCACTTAAGAGCAAGGGATCAGAACAGTATCGTCTTTGAATTCTGTGATATTCCAGAGATGAGCAACCCCTAGCGTGGTGAACATTTGACTTGGTGATTCTATGCCCACCTTAAACAAGTGCCGTTGGAAAGTATCTATGTGGCAGTACCCAAATTAAGTGACATCAGCTCCTCTTGACGGGAGCAATAGAAGAAATTCTGTTTTAAAAGTAGATCCAGGTGTGTGGGTTGTATGAGGATTTTTTTATACCAAAAGGTTGGAAATCTTTGGTAAGACCCCCAAAGCGACTATTTCTTTGGGGACTGTGGGATTAATATCCGAACTCACTAAAACCCTTTCTCTTACACCTCGCATTTATGTCTCCGGAACCTTATGACATTACTTCGAGGTCATGAATGCTGCCTCTCTGAAATCATAGGGCCATCCTCCCATCCTTAGGTTGTATGAAAAAAGAAGGAGAAAGGACCAGTAGCTTTTGGTCACTAATGTTAACAAATTTTCTCAAACTGAAGAAAAAAAGAACACCGCATCTTGATCCAGATTCGTCCACACAAATGTTGGATCTAGGTTGGTCGTATTTGCTAAACATACAAGTGTATGTTTGAAGAGATAGTGAATATCATGGATGTCATATTGGCATTCTAGACAAAGATTGTAATCATTAGGATTAATTTTGGACTTTTGGTTTTATGAGAGTTTGCTACAGCAAGCAGTTGGGTCAGAGATTTTCCTGTTGACCTGAAGAAATATATCTCAGGATAGGTAGGTAACGAGTTTTGGATGATTTTTTGTCTCTACATAGACGAGACGGGGGTTATTAGTACAGGACTTTTGGTCTTCATGTACATATAATCGTGAACTTTGGCTTGATTGATATAGAAAATTATTCTTTTCAGAGGAAAACTTTGCAGGTAGATTGTTGAAGGACTTTGGAAAGGAGTTCGAGAAATATTGCAAAGGTAAATTTTAACTGTCTCTTTATTTGTATAGGCGTTCTTCACACCTCGGCCGAGGTGTTTGATAAAAATTTAAGAGAAACTTTTCCTTTAAAAAAACAATAATTATTTATATCTAATATTAAACCATTTATTGTACATAATATACAGTAAGTACTTTATTTTATTTGTGAATTTTTGTCATATTTTAGTTCTAAATTCATTTTCTTTTTCAGCTTAGAAATTCAATAGGTACGTCATAGTGTCCACATTGTCCAAACTCCAGTCTAATATACCTAGATATTGAATTACATTACAACAATTGTTATAACAGGTATGTATAGGTATATTATACATACATTACATACGTATCTATTGAAAAAAAAAACTGATATTTACTCGTACGTACATACCAGGACGTGATTTACGACAGTACTATTGTATTATGATTTTGCAATAGACTACAATCTAAAATATGAACAAAAAATACACATAATAATTATTTGAACAAACAAACAGGTCAACTCTTCTATCCCACGAATTTGGTCTTTGTTCTCAGTTGCGAAATTGCTAATGCACATGAAAAAATGCTCATTGTATCATTTTTTGTGCATCCCACATTACTACATTAGGTAATTTTCATAATCAAATGAATTTTATGTTATACCTAATACCAAGATATTTTCATTTCTATTATTAACGTTCTGCGCTTAATTTAATAGCTTTGTGCTTGTCCTCATTAGATTAATTATTATTATTATTTTCATATTTTAGAATCACGATTTATTATTTTTATTACCTATAGTGCACAGTGTTAATCCTTGCTATTGTTTCACCTTATAAAACAAAACGAGTTTCATGCGAGTACAGGACTAGAATGCTGTCATTATTCCAGTTCCTATCAAGGAATCTCAAATTTTATTTATTTTTTACTGAAAAATCAGTCAATGGAATGGTGTTACTTCCTCTTTTTAATCTGTTGTGCAAGGAGAGGTTGGTTTAGGCCTTGGGCGCTTACAACTTATAACGTAAACTCTGCTGTCACAAAGGTTTTTTCCTTGCACCCATCTTAGAATTTAGAAGTTAACACCCACAGCACACATCAAGGCCAAAAAAGAAGCCTCTGTTGGCTTTATGGATATACCGCAGTCAGTCAGTTAATTTCGCTGTTATACGTGCATGTAAATGAACCTTTGTTCGTCAACAGTTTGATAAAACATTATAATTTATAAAATATACGAATAAGTGATATAGTCGTTGCGTTGGTTATATTGACGCCCAAAATACAATGATCTATGATTTTTTTTAAACCTATCAGACCTCCATTTTTTTGGCTATCATATTATGTCCTATAGTTCCTGTTCCTGTACCAGGTAGGTATACATTATTTTTGACCGTCGCGCGTCGCGTCGTTCTTCATTTCTGTATCGTAGTTTTTTATTGCACATTCCTAGCATTTTCCAATTTACGGAAGTCCATGAAACTTTTGGGAGGTGTTCACTTCTTTCCATTGTTTTAGGTAAATAAATAAGAGTGAGCTGTATAATACTTAAAAGGAAAATTATTTTTTAATGCAATGTTGAGAAAAGTAAAAAAAAAATCCGTTTCTATTCTTTCTTTTTTGCCATCTGCACATCAAGGTTAAAAAACTAGTATGCTTATTTGTTATGATTTGTTTTGACTAGGTCGTGAGAACTCCTGAATCGCAAAATTCCAGCCAGGAACTGTTTCGGAATCTTCGGACATTGTTATTTTGAGTTGTCCAAGGTAACTTACCCGTATAGCCACACAGGTTAAGTTACTTCTAGATTTACTTATCACCATACCCCATCGGTATTAAAAAAAAGGATAAGGAAAGTAAAAAACAATTTTTACTATTGAAATTCTTACATTGCTGTCTGATGTATGATACATTTACACATTGTGTTGTTGCTTCGTAAGTTAATACTCATAGGAATGGACATTTTTTTTGTAGGTGCCAACATCAAATACTATTAGGCCCTGTACAGTGTACACACAGAGCTACTGAAAAGAAACTGATCAGTGACGCAAATTACTAACTAGTTTATTTTGAATCACTCCCTGTGTAATCAAATGTAGCACTGCACACGGCGCCGGCGCTACTGGTTGAGGACTGATTGAAAACTGGCCGAAACTTGTTAGTAATCAGTCCCCTGGCGACTAGAATATCGGGTCGCCTAGTGGTTTCAGTTTCTAGTATCTCTAATTTTCTAGAGTTTCTATTTCTTGTGAAGAGTATCTGTGTATAGGTACTTCAATAACCTATGGGTGATCAAGAGACCAACGTTATGCTCGTGAAGTTTAGCAGCAACAAACAAACGGTTTAAAAATTCTTTTCGAAGTATGGGTGTACCCAAAACCTTCTTCTTATCTTTCTTCTCCTTATGAGAATGTAATACATCATGGAATCATCATCGCTCGAGTCTTCCGACATTTCGCGCTCAAAATCCATGACGAAACTGAACAAATTCGAGAGATTTTGATTGCTGATGAGTTGCCTCGTGTGCAGAGTCAAGTTACCCCTGAGTCCGTAACTAGTCAGTAAAGCCAGTAACCAACTAACCTTAGTAGTAGTAGTTTTATTGGACCGACCCTATGGAACATACTATAGAACAGCATCCGAGACATCCCCGTCCCGGAAGACACCACCCTCATAGCATACGCGGACGATTTATCCTTTATTATTAAAGCAAAAACAGAAGAAGAAATCGAAGGAAAAGCAAAAGTAACATTGGATCGTATACAACAATGGATGAGAGAAAAAAGTTAAACATAGCCCCTAACAAATCTGAGGCTATAGCCCTGATCGGAAGAAATAAATGCAAACCGCTACGCATCGATATCGAAGAAGTAAGAATCGTAGAGAAGCCAAGCATTAAATACCTAGGCGTAATGCTCGACAAAAGCCTAAAGTTTGGACCCCATGTTGAGTATGTAACAGAAAAAGCAGCTAAAATAATGAGCGCTCTAGCACGTATAATGCCAAAAGTCGGAGGTGCTGAGGACTAAACGGCGGGTTCTCCAAAATGCTGTAGAAGGCATCATACATTACGCATCGTCAACAACTCTAAACATCTGTTTAAAGAAGGAATCTATGGTTTGTTCATTGACATAGGTTTTTATATGTAGAAGCTTTATAAATAGTCCCTATGTATTAACATATCACCACACACTTTTGCTTTCTCTGGATGATTCTCTTTTTTATCTTTAGTTGTAAAAAGTCTGATTCTTGTGAGAAATGAATAACCAAGAATACTCCCTCGATTCTTTTGAACCAATGAGGAGTTGCAGTTTAGAACTGTTACCATGTGCCCCATGTCTTTACTAGATTTTTTTAGATCGATAGATACTATGGATTTTGTTGGTATATTTATAATAAAAAAATTCTATGTCTCCTTTTTTTCTTCAAAATAATAAATAACAGTGACTAGCCATTGAAGTTATGATCCTTCAGGCGAATAGTTATTTGTACTTCTTTTTATGTCTATTTTCTTCATTATAATTTTCCGTCCAGAGAAGATTTTGAATTTCTACAGTAAGATAGACATTACATAGACTGGGTGTTTCAACCTTTTGGAACCCGCACAATACAACACTATACATTTCTCTCTTTGATTGCCATGCTCCTGAATATACATTATAAAACAATACCTAATTGTTGTAAACGTAAAAAATTAAATAAAATCGACAAATAGTTGATATTAGAGCATTCCGGCCTTACTCAGGCTGGGTGAGGTTCATGTGGGTATCTGGTGCGATTCCCAGCGAATGGAGGGTAAAACCTCTGTCCTAATCAGAACGTTAAATCAAATAGAATCGTTGACGTTAGGAACGGGATCCAACCATAAAAATGTGCCACAACCAACCAACCTCAACCATGAGGTTGAACAATGACGACCCCAAGTAGATTTGGAAAAGGCAAAGTGAAAGAAGAAGTAGGTTTATGATGCACAATTGCACACCATGCATCTTCTGCATCACTATGACCTATCTTTTAATGATTCCAACTTTTCCACGTCTATAATGCGTTTACAACAAGTAGATATACATAAGTAGGTATAATCTAGTCGGTAAAAAATTCCACTACTGCATAAGGGTAAAAGTAAAAATACTACGTGATAGGCAACACCACGAGGTATTAATGTCTGTGTAAGTAATTTGTATTGCACCTAATGAATTTTGCAACGTATTCTGTTGTGTAAAATACATCATAATACTCGTACCTATATAGCATTGAATTTAATAGTATTACATGTAGCAATGCTCTACTTGCATGTGTTGAACCTTTCCAGAATGTAATACAAAATCTTCTCCTTGCACCATTTAAATATTTAGAGAAATCATTCAGGTGTATTGACACACCTGAGTTAAAATGTTCATAGTTACACGCGGAGTTTCACAATAAACATACAATTATTGTGAATGTTTAACATCTTTTAAAATTCTTCAAGTTGATTGTGTTTTGTTTCAATTATCACCCTTGTTCAGTGATGGTTGGCTGGTTTGGTGGGAGTAAATACTGGAATGGGACTATGTGCAGGTGCACTGGTAGTCAAGTGGTTAGGGCGCTAGACTGGAAATCCAAGTAGCGTAGGGATCCGTTGCTTCAAATCCCACCCAGTGCGTGAATTTTTTCTTCTTCATTAGAGTTTTTAACCACATGATAATAAGACTATCTTAACGCTTTAAAAACCGTGCTGCATTTTTTTTTTTTTTTTTAACAATGTGCGCTACACCAGTTACCAAAACTTACTAATTATCTGTCTCTTATTGGAGTCACCTGTATTTCTTCTAAAAACTACGAGATCGTAAAGTATGGCCATGGAGACCAACTTGACGAGGAACAAGCTCACAGATCTGAAAGTAGAAAGAAGTGTTTTACTTTGCAATACTTTAAAATTCTGAAGTTTAACTACCGTGCACTGATAGTCAAGTGGTTAAAGCATTGGTCTGGTAATTCATGTATCGCAGGGATCTGTAGGTTAAAATCCCACCCAGTGCATGAATTTTTCTTCATTAATTTGAGTTTGTGACCACATAATAATAAGACTCTGAAGGTTAGGTTGTATAAAATGTTTGAGCATTAACCTCGTCTGGTGGCTACCTTCCACTAAAGAGTGATATTATTATCATCTTCATTAGGTATTATTAAACTCCATTTTAGATTTTAGTGAAAAGGATGCCAAATTAAAAGAAAATCAATGTCGAGATGATGTTTTGGGGAACATACTGAAGCCCTTGCACTATCCATTACTACACAGGGAGCATTGGGGTTTTCAGCAGGACTCTGCTGCAGCTCACAGTCATGTCTAACCCAACAGAGTCGTGGTGGAGCAACACGTTCCACAGCTTATCAGAGCTGAAGAATGGATCTCGGGTAGTCCAGACCGCCTGGACTAAGCAAGACTCTTGGCTCAGCTAATGCTCTGTAGTGAAACCTCACAACAACATCGAGGACTTAAAAGAAAGCCTCAATAAAAAGGTGAGGGTTTATCTTCGCGCATAAGCATTATATTTGCAGTGACGACTGGGACATTAGACTCAAGCCTTATGTAAAGGTGAAATTTGGCCGTTTCGAATGAATCTCTGTAAATAATTATCATCTAATATCATGTTTGCTTGTTTTATTGATATAGGAAATCTTTATAACCCATTTTCTTACTTCACTAGGTTTTTTTGTAACAGAAATTATGACAGGACTAGATATAAAGTTTAGCATATTATGGACTATAATTATTATAAGATGCCTATCGGACATGCCTATCGGATGCCTTTATTATTATTGTTGTTTAACACAGGCTGTATTGCACTCATTGTGCAGCAAATATCTACTTACTGGTACGTAATGCACGAGTACTAATGTCATACCAATATACTTGTAATACATAATGTTAATCACTTAGCATTGAATGGATGTATGATGTTACCAAGATGGATAGGATCAGAAATACATAAATACGTGGGACAGTGAAAATAAGTGAGAGAAATGGAATGGGAGTTCATGAGAGTTAGAGGTTAGAGGACATGGAAGTTAGAGGAATGAGAAACAGAGGAAAACCAAAAACTTCCGATTTCTAATATTGGACATTTTCGGAAGTAAAATAAGATGCAGGGATACAGTGAAACAGGATCCGAGAAGAAAAAATTGAACTAGAGTCTGTCACAAATCGAGTGACATGAAAAAGGCTGTCAAGAAATGTTCCCACTTGAGTGGGAAAAGACGTAGAAAAAGAAGATAATGTTAATCACTTAGACATACATATACAATATACATACTCGTATGAATATGTTGCTTTCCATACTAGTGTATTTTAAATGTATTCTCATTGCTATGAATTTGATTTCCCAAGATCAACAGGCATACTTGTCGCGACCGGATCCAACCAATTGCCAATTATCTCCCCAGGCCTGAGTCAGAAACCTGCTCGCGAATCACTTTTCCAGTTTTCAACTTGCTCGATGATTTGAATAGTTAAATTTCTGCCAATCGACATTTGCGATTCGGATAGTGCACCATTTGGAACACGTTACCTGCACAGGAGTTATTGCAGTTGTTTAAGTCGACTGCGTGATTTTGTTCTCATTTTTATTTGTTTAATTTTTTGGTAAGTCGTATCTTGGATATGTGTTTGTTCGTTTTGTACAAATAGTTCTAGTCTTCCTATTTTTCTTTTTTGCCCAATTATTTTTAAATTTACAGAGTGAATTTGGCAATTATCGTTTTCTCTTTTACGAATCATGTATGAATATTTTTTATATTTATTGCAATTCTTACAACCTTTTTTTACCACCTTAAGACATACATCAAAATCCAACAGATCACTTTATCGTCTTTTTCACAAATCCTTAAACACATTCTCGCCTTCCAAAAATAACAAACATCAGTTACATTGACTAACAAAAACCTCCATACACCCATATACTAACACCTGGATTTCAACAATATTTTCAAAGAAAATAGGTACTAATTTATTAGTATTAATATAGACAGTCGTTTGTAGGTAATTTTGAAAGGGACTACCGGGTTTAAAAAATCAAGTACAGTTTGTAGTCAAAATGTTAAAAGGATAACGCAAAAATATTTATTACATTTGTAAATCCGCGGTCTATCATTTGAACGATATCAAAATAATTATGGGTAAATTATTAAGATAATCATACATAAAGTTCAAAAAGGTGGTTAAAATTACCTAATTATTACTATCCATTTGCAAAGGACACATAAGAGATAGCATGGAAAATCTTTTCGTAATTCTGATTTTATTATTACAGGATAAAGCTTGGGCCATTTGAAAGATTCAATCACCCAGTGTAAAATTCCAGTTGAAATCCATTAAAATTAGAATTTCTCATGAGCTGTTGATCCATATCATAGAAGACATCAATATGCTGGAACTACTAGCTATCATCCTACTAGCAGAGATCGTGGCATACCATCACAATCACCATCATTCTCATCAGCAACCACATCATGGTGGAGACCATTAAACCAAAAATAGATTTACCAATAGAAAATAT
This sequence comes from Bactericera cockerelli, assembly GCA_024516035.1. Classification (NCBI taxonomy): domain Eukaryota; kingdom Metazoa; phylum Arthropoda; class Insecta; order Hemiptera; family Triozidae; genus Bactericera; species Bactericera cockerelli. Next base: position 32,189 of record JAMCCL010000192.1, read on the forward strand.
AATCCCAAAAAAAAAACATTCCATCAAATTTTTCGATAAACAATATAATTTCAAAGTGTATTCAAGTGTTATTAACAAACTTGAAAATAAAAACAGTCAAACTAGTTTTCGAAAAGATCCCTGATAACAAAATAACTTCTAGGATTAAATACTTAAACTTGAGTTACCAATTTGCATCTTTTTCAAATCAGGCTTTAAAATAAATTGTAAACATGCTGGAACTAATCTTTGTTGCTATTTTTGTATCCATCATCGCTCATAACAACCACCATCATCACAATAACCACCATTCGGATTATCACTATTGAAGAAAACTTAAAAGTGGAAATAAGCCAGAAAGAATAAGATTAAAACAAAACTTTGATTTATCATATTTTTTCTTCTAGATTATTTTTTTATTAAATAAAACAAGAGTACTACAGCAGAAACAAAAACATTCATAGAGTGAGAAGTGCCTTCGTGAACTGTACAACATCCTTTTTACAATAAACATTTTAAAAAATAGACATTAATAATTCAAAAAGTGAGAACATTAAAAATTAACTGAATAAAAAGTGAACTTTTGGATAGTATCAAAAAGAAAACATAGTTTTTTTTCAAATAGATATATAATTTATCAATAAAGTGGTTGATACTTTGATCAAACAATGATTTTAATTTTCTCTGGAAGGCCAGAGGGACAATGAACAGGACAGTGATAGGGATCCTTGTCTTGGGGGCCGCCGCTGTGGGGCTTTTCCTCCTGGTTGCTGAGTTGGGACATCGCAGCTTCCATCACGAACACCACGCCGGGCACGATTACGACTACGACAACTACCACTTCTGATGTGAGACTACGACTCAACATTGACTTTTGTAAATTAAATGTACAGAACAATATAGAAAGACTTAGTGCGTTTAGAAGATTCTCTTAGTTGTTTGTTCAGTTGACGATATTTTTAATAATCAACCTAATAAACCTACGTAAAAGGTAGAAATAATATTTTTAAAAAAAATTAATAAAAAAAATCAATTTTTTTTAAAAATTATTATTCAAACAATATTCAAAAATTAAATCCAATTTAAAACTTGCAAGAAATAAATCAAAATGAAGTTCTCCGTTGAATTCTTGGTGGGAGCAATCATGCTCGTAGCATGCATCCACTGTCAGACGCCCGCCAATGGAACCACCCCACAGGTGGAGGACCAAATCAACCCTGGCCAGGTGGTCCTCGACACCTCCAAGCCTGAAGTCACCTCCGAGACATCCGGAGGAAATCAGGGAGGTTTGACGAGAGTAGAGGAGGAAGAGGATGAGCAGGAAAGTGAGGCCAGTTCGATGATCCCGAACGTGAACAATACGATCGCGAAGATAGCGGAGGCGGTGGCTAACAATATGACGGCGAACATCAGACCCAGCGTGGAGGAGGTGAAGATCCCGCTGGATCTGGAGTCGGTCCTGGACACGGTGGGGCAGCAGATGTTTCTTCCCGAGGGAGAGAAGGAGGGACCCGCCTCGGACTCCAGATGGGTGCAGAGCGTGCCGAGGAATTCCAAGAGGTAAGAATTAGAATTTTGGAATCATCTATAAACAGGGAGTAGACCAGCAGTCTGGCTGGGGGACTATAAACAGGAAGTAGACCAGCATTGGTTTGGTTCTGGGGGCCCTTGTCAATTATTAGCCTCCTTGTAAAGACAGTTGTAGAAGTGGTGAGTCATTCCTCCACTGTCTGGCTACCATCGTTCACGATAACGCCACCCTATGATGATGAACCTTAATTATTTCATCGATACTAACTGACTGTTGACACTGATTGATGACGCGGTGGTCTTGTAACCTGGAGGTCGCTGGTTCAATCGAAGTCTCATGTTAAACAAGTTTGAGCTATTGTGATAATTTATTTTATTGCTATTTTATTTTCTTTTTACCACCAGCCGATCGACCAATAGTTGAACGGTACCCATTTGATTTAATATTTTGAGTTAAATAACTCATCACATAATTTGTTACGCAATATCATAATTAACACAATTTGACCAAACTCCCTTTATTAAAATTTTGCCGTAATTGGGACTTGAACCACCAACCGATTTTCAAACCGTCATTTCTTCGGTTCTTTTGATGATAGCTACGAAATTTCGAACATGTTTTCTTGATAAAATACCCTCAAAATTTCAATTCCCAGAATCTTTACATACTTTCTGCTCGGAGCAGTGAAAACTCTTAAATACTAAATAGTGAGAAATCAACTTTCCAAAGCACAGCGACAGTGGAACAAAAGTTCAATGCTTGGCAGCATACGTATTATTCCAATGCGGAAATACACTTTGCAGTGTGCAGTTATTATGGAAAGGAAATATGTAGTCAGTTGCAATTTGCAAGAAATAATACTAATACTTAGTTAAGAGCCGATATAGGCAAATAAGAGTCATGTTGGATATTTTCTTACTTCTTACTGCTTCATGTTAGTCTGGGAAAAAATATCAGAAAACTTGCTCGTAGTCCCAGACAGCACGGCAGTTGACTTCCAGTCTGGATTTAAGGTGGAAATATCCAGGTGTATAAAGTCAACTGGACCTCCAACTGTCCCGACAGCTGGATTTTTCCATCATGGATTAAATCAGTTGACCAGCCACCTGGATATTTCCAACAAAAATCCATCTAGACTCAGTCACCTGGGCAGTCAGCTGGAAATATAACGACTCTCTCCAGCTAGGACATGAGTAGAATTTAGTCAGTTGACCAGTCAGCTGGAAATGTTCCATATTTTTCCAGTTTACATAAAACGCGTCCTTTGTTGAAGACGCCATCTTTGATCTGTCGTAATTTCAGAAATTGTGATATTGGTGATTGTAAATTGTTTTAAATAATTAATAATTCTTTTAAATATTAGGTATTTTATTTAGTTTTGAACATTTTTAAATACAAATATCATTTTATTTAGTTTTGATCTTTTTTATAACTACTGGAAGTGTTTAGATAAAACTCGTAGATAAAACTCGTCCTTTGTTGAAGGAAATTCAGAAATTGTGATATTTTTGTGACAAATTGTGAATTGTTTTAAATAATTAATAATTCTCTTAAATATTAGGTATTTTATTTAGTTTTGAACATTTTTAAATACAAATATCATTTTTTACTTTGTCTTTGTGAAGAAAGAGGACAATCATAGTGTTTACTTTGTCATTTCTGAACTCCAAATTTGCTTTCGAGATGTTTCAAAAAATAGTTCTTTAGTTTATCTAAATCGTGACAGAAGAAAGAGGACAAGAAGCAGTTAATACTGGATCACCTTTTTCATCTGACAATAACCATCCATTTCTAGAGACATCCACTTGGACCCTAACAAACTTTCTGCACTCTCCTGTTCCTGGACCTTCAGTGGGATTAACACCTTCAGTTCACTTGGAATCATACCAGCTACCCATATTAATCTCACCTAGCCTAGCCAAGCCAAAGTAGGACCATGAATGCTAGTCTCATGTGTTAAGGGAAACAGAATTTTTTATGCTCAAGATCTCTTGACCATAGGTTGGCTAAAAAAAGGTTCTGGTTCAAGCAAAGAAACAGCTGAATGCATAGTGCTAGATAGTGAAATTTTTCACTCTGTGGATTTTATTTAGATGTACAATACATATTATTATAAAATGAATATTTCACTGATAGGTGGTTCTGCCACACTAAAAAATGATGTTTAGGTACTTTGTGACATGCTTCCTGATTACTTGATTTAAAATTAATTGGCCAATTTACTGTGCACTGTTCATAATAACAATAATAACTATTGTGCTCTCTCTACCACCTTATTACTATGAAGGCCCTTAAATTTTGAGTTAATTTTATATCTATTTAAAAAAAGTGTTCCACACTATTGTGTTTTATAATTTCACTAGTCTTAACTAGTCAATTTTGTTTTAATTTAAGTATAACAATGTTTTTTGGTAATAATTCTCAAAGCAAACAACCCAGCAATTCTAATTAGCCACAGCAGTACATAAATTGTCATGAAGGATTACAAATACATAATAACATTCACTAATCCATGTTCAACCCCGTTAGACATTGCTTAACTTTTGCAATTTCATGAAAACTGGTGTATTCCATGCCCCATCTTCATTTTCTGCTGGCTATTAGTTTATTTCTTTGTTATTTTTGGTTTCTCAAAAGAAATATATTTTAATTTACATAGTATTATTATTTTATTGTGATTATGTACATGTTATGAGCATATTTTATAATTGGATATCATTATTTTATTTCTATACTAGCTAAAACCTGGCATTTTGTCACCATTAAGGTTTTTTCTCATGGCCGGTGTCCCAATAAAAATAATAATAACACTTTTAACTGGAAGGTAACCACCAGGTAAGGTTAAAGGTTATGCTCAAAGCATTTTCTACCACCTAACCCTCAGAGTCTTATTATTATGTGGTCACAACCATAATGAGGAAAAAATTGAAACAAGGGAACCCTACGCTAGGTTGATTATCTGACTAGCGCATTAACCACTTGATTACCAGTGTACTTGAAAATTGTATTAGATATTTTAATTTTGATAATTTTCTAGGTATGTTGAAGGTGGCTTAGGGGGGGTGAACTCTCAGTGAGAGTACCGTTTGGTATTGTAACCCCAAGAGGACATAGTCAGCCAGACATGCATAACTTTGAGTTTTATATATAGAGATTATACCTACTTAGGAAATACTTTACATTGGTACAAGGTCTTGTGACATGATGGAAATTTGATAGTGCATTTTACACTTTTGGGACAATTTTTTTAATAATAAACACTCTTATTGTAAAAATATAATAATGTTAAAGAGTCTTATTTGAATTGTGTTGTTTAAAACAGATTAGTTATTTTCTTTTTCTTTCCAAATTTCTATATAAAAAAAATTATACTCAAAATTGTGTGTGTGTACGTGTTAAAAAAACCTATTTAAAATTTATTACTTTATTTTTATACAAAAAAAAAAAATATTCTTCATGAGATTTGAATGCATGGCCTCTAAATTAAATAACTGAAATTGAATTTATGCCTAATATACATTTGTTTCTAGTATTTTTATTACTATTATTATTTGAAAAAAAAAGGCATATAATGGGATTCGAACCCACAACCTCAAAACCAAGAGCGTAGCATTTGATTATTATGTAGTATAATGTACAGTATAGGTAAATAGGTATGTCAACATTGTGGTAGTGAGTTACTACCCATCCACTAGAGAGCACTACAAGTAGCTGGAAATAAGTGGAACAAATCCAGTTGACTTTGGGCAACTGACTTCCAGTTAAAAGTTGGGTTACTTTCCAGTTCATTTCCAGTTGATTTCCAGGTGGAGGTCAGGTGGAAGGTGGAAATCTCCAGCTGATTTCCAGGTGGGCAAGTAGACTTTTTCCACCTAACAGTATGGTATACATCCAGTTGACTGTGCTGTCTGGGGTGTTAACTAGCAATTTTTTAGACGCTATGATAATATTGAACTAATTACTAAAACATTTCCACAGATTGTGAATATGGATTCATGTCAGAAACCATTATCAAATTACTATGTATACATAAAAACACTATTTACATGATTTATCGTGAATAAAATCAGAAAGACATTTTATCAAAAAAGATCTACTCTCAATGTTGAATGATTATAATATTCTTTGCCCAGTCTCAAAGGTCTTTTTTTTTAATTTGGGTTTTTAACGTCGCTTTCAATTGCATGGTCAAATCACGACGAGGGTGTTACCCTTCATTCTCAGGAAACTCACAAACCTACTACCCACATTAACCTCACCCAGCCTGGGTTGTGTTGGAATGCCAGCATCACGAAGTCTTCACCTCGCTGTACTTCGCTTAACTTCGGTGATCCTACGAAAACTGATGCATTCAACATGCCATCTCAAAGTTTAACCTTTTGCTAGGCTCTACGATTAAACACTGTTTGTTCATATAAAGTGACCTTTTCGATATTGACTTATTATGTTCCCTTCCCAGACTCAAAGCCTTCTCTAACTTGGCTAAGCCTGACAACGACACAGGCGGGATCAAACCCTGCTGGTACGACCAGGCATTGCCGTCTAGTCCATCCGACTGGATCTACATCTCCTCGGCTTTCTATGACCTCATGAACAACTTCGCTATTCTGGACACCAACAACACTGAATGCAAGAGGCACAGCCAGATCTACCTGCAGCACGTCAGCAATCTCACCTACTGGGCCATGAGAAGTGAGTGTGGCTTTGTTTTTTTTTTTTTTTTTTTTTTTTTTTTAAGCGCTTTAAGCTTTTCGACACATAATAATAATAATAATACTCTTTAGTGGAAGGTAACCACCAGGCGAGGTTAATGCTCAAAGCATTTCCTACCACCTAACCCTCAGAGTCTTATTATTATGTGGTCACAAACTCAAATTAATGAGGAAAAATTCGTGCACTGGGTGGGATTCGAACCAACGGATCCCTACGCTACCTGGATCACCAGACTAGCGCGTGAACCACTTGACTACCAGTGCACCACATAGGTTGCTCTCGCCAATTCCCTGGATTATTCATATCATATTGTAAAGGCTAATGGCTGAATTAAAAAATGGGATAATAATTAAGATATACCAGACTGTGCCTCAAGTCGGGCTATAAGTAAACTGTGATTGGTCGTAACTTAGACTTGAGGGAGGATCTGGTTTATCTCAACTTTAATCCTGTTTCATAATAAAATTTGGCTCATAGACTATCAGTGCACGACAGTTTGTTTATTTTAACTAGATTTCAACAAATCACATCTCTCTTAAAGTCAACATTATCCTACTATGGTTTGAGAAGAATGGGTAAATAATTTTACGAAGGGGTTCAACCTCACTCTCCGAGATAGCTGAAAGAAGCTACGTCCATGGAGGTTGGGTGGCTATTAATATAATAACACTTTTTAGTGGAAGGTAACCACCAGGCAAGGTTAATGCTCTAAGCATTTTCTACCACCTAACCCTTAGGTGGTTTATTATTATGTGGTCACAAACTCAAATTAATGAGGAAAAATTTATGCACTGGTTGGGATTCGAACCAACGGATCCCTACGCTACCTGGATTAATAGACTAGCGCGTTAACCACTTGACCACCAGTGCACGCTATTCATCTATTGAAGGTAGATTCTAGAAAATAAGCAATAGAAGTAAATTTACAGAGAAGACACCTGTCCTGTTAGACAACTCCTAAGTGCAAAGTTAACACCAGCATGCAGAAAAATGTTCCTCATCTTCATGCGCAAATCCTCCCAACCTGTACTTCCGGCTCTGTCAGACACTGTCGAGAGCGCTGATTCCCACCTCAGTTACCTGAATATAAGAAAATTACTGGCTCATCTATCTGAATACAACTGGCTCATCAGCTCGGGCTCAAAATATAACCCACATTCCCACATAGACTGACTACTACTTATACACTATTGTAAAACACCCGAAGAATCAGCGCAAACGACCTGTGTAGTGTGTAGTGATAGTGACAAAGTTAAATCACTTAATTGAAAAAGTAGGTCAACATACAAAAGGTCTAAAAGATTGTCTTCTTTGCAAATCATTATCGGACTTATCGGTCTTATCATCTCACCTAAGTATGTTTGACCATACTTATTTTCACACACAATTTATTCCACGCTGTTCCGTTTTCCTTCCTTCTTCGCAAGAACCAGTCGAGCCAGTCTATGCGTTCTTCTGAGACTCTAAGAACAACTGCCCAAGTGGTTGCATTCTACGACCATGTTAAGGTTGACCACTTCGTGTGAGCCGGTTTCAGGATATGACCGTCCATTAGACTTCTGAGGGGAGATGATTCCGTATCCTGTTTACGACGAAGAACTAGTTTGAGGTTCTGATTCTACTCAATGGGCTAAGTTAAGAAGATGAACAAATACTTCATTATAATATGATCGCACTGACAAACATAGGCTGATGGTCAATGGATTCAGGGGCAACTAGAAGCAGTTTGGTTTCAATGTTCTTTTTTTGTATCCTGGTAACTCAGTGGTAAATGCGTCAGTCTGGCAAAGGTCGTTTGAAACCCAGCCGGAATATGACAAATTCTTATCCCATTTGTGATTTTGACCACATACATCATACATCTTGGTATAATTCTGATGGAATAAGGCGATATTATTATTATTTTTAAGAACTCCATTTCTCATGACGCATACTTATTATCTATTTTGTACTCAATTGTAATTTTTGCAATTGACCTCCTCCTATTGTACCAAAATTTTCAAGTTTTTGGGCATAGTCAGATCAGGTTTTGCAGGTTAAATATTTCCACTACTCACATACAACATGTCTCTTGAGTACCAATTACTGGACAGTATTGTTTTCTAAAGCCCCATAGTGAAAGGTATCCATTCCATATGAAATAAACATATTAGCTACTATTTTCATAGGCCACTGTTTCCTACTAGTGCCAATAGAGTTAGTAGGTGGAAAGAAACTTGTAGTTGGACGACTTATTAACTTATTCGCCTTGACATTGGACTTGTATTCCACGGGTTTATTGTTTTTATAATGTACATACATGTATTACACGAACAATGTTATATAGGCTTTATTGTAGTGTTGAGTAACTTTTCACAACGCTACTAATTATTGTTAGGTAAGATTAGTGTTAAATTTTAAAGCTTTTTACAATCAATTTATTTATTGTGAATAATTTAATACATAAAGTATATGTTTCACATCTAGGGTTAGTTATATAAATAAATTAAAACAATTTTCAAGGATGAGCATGAGTACATTTTTAATGGATGAGTCTTTTACAGATTTATGTTACACGTCATTGTAATAGTTAAACCAACAAGTTAGTTTCCTGTAACCAAGCGACCAGTAACAGCTGTTATTGTTATTACCCTCACAGGTTTGATCTAGTAACTCCATAATATAGTTGTGTTGGTGTCAAGGTGACTAAAAACAATAATAATAATAATCGGCAGTATAAAAAGGCATTATTATTATTATTATTTCTTCGGGGCTAGGGTATCTCCTTACGAAGGTGTGGAGTACCCCAAAAGGGTTTTACACCAGGAGCAGATCTTTGATTGAGTCTCCAGATGTCGCTCTGTTCAGATTTTGGGGAGGACTTTACTTGGTGAACTTGATTGTCCGCTGTTTTCTCTCCCGTGGACATTTCCTTTGATGGTCCCATAATTAATCCGATGGAAAAAAACTTTTAAGGGCTTGGAATGGTTCCACCACATTTTGACATAATGAACTGTGCTAACAAGAATCGTCTGTATGAGACTTTCAACCTGAGGGCTGATTGCAGCGTATTTGCAGGTATTTACTACTTGCGAGAATTAAATATAGGTCGATGGCGCGTTGAATGCACCGGTTCTCGTGGGATCACCGAAGTTAAGCAACGTCCAGCGAGGTGAAGACTTCGTGATGCTGGCATTCCGGCCCAACCCAGGCTGGGTAAGGTTAATGTGGGTAGCAGGTTTGTGAGTTTCCTGCGAATGGAGGGTAACACCCCCGTCGTGATATGACCATGTAGTTGAAAGCGACGTTAAACCAAAAAAAAAAAATATAGGACCATAGCATCTTACTCAACTAGTACACAGCCGATTGCAGATGTTCCCATTATTTTCATTACTGTGTATTTGTCCCGGTAGCTCAGTGGTAAAGGCGGCGGTCTGGTAAGTTATCCTCCCATTTGGGATTTTTACCACATAATAATACGTCTTGGGCTTACTGCTGGAATAATGGACCTAATAGTCTTAATCGGGCAGTATAAATAAGGATAAGTCTCGACAGGTGCCGCGCCCCGGAATTTAAGCTAGACTAAAATCTAGCAACATCAAATCGCTTATATACTTTTTTATTTTTTTTAAAGCTTTATTAGGTACAGATTAAACAAAATAATATACAAGAAGGAATTAAAGAGAGAAATGTCCTACCTAAAGGGCGGGGCTATTGCCTGTGGCAATCTCTTCCACCCAACCCTTAGTATATATGCTACAGATTGCTACAGAGAGAGTATAAATAAGGCGATATTATTATTATTCTTTTCCCCTCCAGTGCGTGATTCCTCCGTCCTCTCCCCGACGGGACTGCTGGACGCCAACTTCTGGCACCTGGGAGACTACTTATTATTATTATTATTTTCCCCTCCAGTGCGTGATTCCTCCGTCCTCTCCCCGACGGGACTGCTGGACGCCAACTTCTGGCACCTGGGCGACTACTTATTATTATTATTTTCCCCTCCAGTGCGTGATTCCTCCGTCCTCTCCCCGACGGGACTGCTGGACGCCAACTTCTGGCACCTGGGAGACTACTTATTATTATTATTTTCCCCTCCAGTGCGTGATTCCTCCGTCCTCTCCCCGACGGGACTCCTGGACGCCAACTTCTGGCACCTGGGAGACTACGACGAGTGCGTGGGCATGTACATCACCAAGCCCGCCTTCCGCATCATGGGCAAGTACTGTCTGCCGGCCGTCACGTTCCGGCCCTCCCGCCAGTACTACCCGGCCTACTACAGGCCGGACCACAGCGGCGACTACTACGAGCAGGACGCTGACGCCAACACCTGGGACTTCTTCAGGGTGAGTAGCTTGGGTTAGGTGGAAGAGAAAGCCATTTATTTATTTACTTACACTTTATTTATTTTTACAAAACAATCATCAACAAAGAATTAAGGCTTTAACCTCGCCCCTTGGTTCACTACATATTCATTTGTCTTCTTTTTTTTCATGTTATTTCATGTTTGTTGAATGTATCATGTAGTTAACCAATAAAGTGTTAAATAATAATAGTAACTTGGAATGGTTACAAACGGCCACTTGAAACTCTCGGCCCGTCGAGTGCAGAAACCAAACTCTTCGTAAAAAGCGTGGGCCAAAAACTTACAACTTACAGGGTTTACCTATTTTAACAATGTCCCTAACAAAAATAAAATTAAGATTAATATTAAAATTAAATGATAATGGACTTTCATTGTCCGGAAATATGTCAAAAACTTATGAACTAGGTAATACTAATTTCTAAGACCTAAAGTCTAAATTCCTCGGCTGTTAAATCCTAGCCATAACCAGAACCCTCTCCCTTAAACTTTTTTTTTATTTAAACAATTGGATCAAGCTTTATTTACATTTTTTAATATACAATGAATATGGTAATAAGTTAAGAAATAAATATAAACAAAGCCTGATCAAGGTGGTGATAATGACTTCGGCATTCTCTTCCAAAACTTATTTCAGCCGAACATTGACCCGGCCAAGGTGACTCGTAACCAGCTCCACTGGGCCATCTGCATCCCTCACTCGTGCACCACCACCGATCTCAAGGTCACCCTGCAGAAGTCCTTCGACGAGCTGTCCAAGAAGTACCCGCTGGAGTTTGAGGTGGAGGTGGAGGAGCAGTTCTGCTATGACGACACGGAGAGGGAGTACAAGACCGGATTCTACGTGTTCACGTGAGTCGCTCTGGCTGCCGAGTAGTCACCGTGGTCGAATTGAATTGAATTGAATACTTTTATTTATTTGCTGACCTCAGTAGCTTGATCGATAAGGCGGCGGACTTGTAACCTGGAGGTCCGTGGTTCAAGTCCCGGTTTCAGCGTAGATTTAGTAAAGCGAGTTTGACTAGTTGTGATATCACAAAAGTGATTAACACAAATATGATAACTAACTTTTATTTATTTGTACAATAATGATATTATAAACAACTAGGAATTCTCATTCCAGAAACCTATTTGGACGGCCAGATTTGAGACTGAAAAAGCGCAACTTCTAAAAAATGGATATTTTGAGAGAAAAAAAACAATCACTCTTATACAATGTCATTAGGAACCATACTAAATTTCAGCTCAATCGGACTTGTACTTTGCGAGAAATGCTTGGATATGTAAAAGCTCAACTTTTAGAAAATCGACGTTTTTTTACGCCATACCACTAATGGTCGTGTCATTGGTAACCATCCAAAAATTCAGCTCAATCCGACTTGTGGTTCTTGAGTTGCGACTAAACAACACACACACAAACGAATCATTTTATAATATAAGATACATCTCCTATAAGCTAAGTTTAACTTCTGAGGAAAGATTAGTGGACTGGGTTTGCACGCACGGTAACCTACTATGTCCCATTCCCCAAAAACACTCTACACTCTCAATTTTCCCCAAATCTTCTCTGTAACTTTGTTCAAAAAACATACGTTGCAAAAACAAAAAAGCGACAGACTCAAATTCGCCACCATGCCACCGCAATGGTACTTCGCCCTTGGCTGGGTGTTATTTTAAATTAAAAAAAACTTCACTTTGAACATCAAATGAAAAACCTTTATGCAACATTTTAGCTTCCTATGGCCCGGGATCCACTGGGTATAATATTTTGAAGTCCTAGGCACTGTTGAAAAATTGCTTTACAGCACTGTGCTACATTTTTCTTTCAAAATTCGAAACAAAATTTTTCACTCAGTGAAATCCCTGCTTAAGCTTTCCACCTATGGAGAAAAAGTGCACAGTAAAAGATTTGAATTCACATTTTTAAGTATGGCTAGTTTCCCATTAATTATTATACAGTAAAGTTTCAGAAAGGTGGCCACCCCCTCGTAACTTTTGAACGCGACGGAATTTTTCAATTCTGTAAAGTCCTAGGTATAGGAAGTGCCCTATTGGGGCCCCTCCCCGTGGTCATATTTATTTTTGGCCCGATCGGCCCTTCCGGCTTTTAGGCCATATTTTTTCATTTTTCCGCGATTTTTTAAAATTTAAGCATATTTTTTTTTTTTGTTAATTAAAAATCCAAGTTAGGTGAATTTAAAGGGGGAATACCCTTTAAACAGCCCAAAATTTAAAAAAATTAAAATTTTAAAATGAAAAAAAAAAAGGAAAAAAAAAAATATGGAACTAATTTAAAAAAAAATTTTCATTTTTTTTAAGTTTTTTTATTAATTTTGTTTTCCTAACAAAAAAAAAACCCAATCGTTCCCCATTTACCGGGTCAAAAAAAAAGTTTTTAAATTTTTTTTTTTATTTTAATTGTCCAATTTTTTTTGTTTTAAATAAAAAAAAATATGTCCCCAATTTTTTCCCTTAAAAATCCAATTTCGGGGGAAAATTTTTTTCCAAAAATTGAGGGAGGAAAAAAAATTCTTTCCAAAATTACTTAACCCCAAATTTAAACCTCGGAAATTTTTTGTTTTATTGGTTAAAACTTTTTTTAACCTTAAGGGAACTTTAAAAAATACGAAAAACTTAAAAAACCCGCTAAATTTCCCTTAAAAAATTTTGGGGAAATTCCCACCCTACAGCCTTCCGCCCCTGAAAGGTTTTTTGGGGAAATTTTAAAAGTCTTTTAACCCCAATTGCCCTTTTCATTAAAAAAATAACTTTTTTTCGAAAAAAATTTGAAAAAAAAAAACCCGAACCAGGGGCCAAAAAATTGCCCCCAAAGGGGGCCAAAACCATCCAAGGATTTTCGTTGGGTTGGTGCTTTTTTAAAATTAAAACCCCCTTTTCGCCCGGAGCGGGGTTTCCCCAAAAAGGTTCACTTTCACCCAACCCTATTTTTAACCCCCTTTTGTGAACCATTTTGTTTCCCAAATTTCCGGTTTCCCGGAAAATTTAACCCAATTTTTTAATCCCTTTTTGCAAAATTAAAAAAATACCCCCCAGTCCCCATTTTTTTTAAAATTAAAAAAATTTTTAAACCCTAACCCCCCTTAAGTTTTTTCCAAAGTTGGAAGCACGTAAAAATTTGGGGAATACACAAAAGGGTAACCCCCAGAAAACCTGGGGAAAGATTTTTAAATAGTTAATTTTTTTTACTTTTTGGGACTTTTTTTCCGGGGGCTTTCTTCCCTCCTAAGTGCCCATTTGGGTAAGCTTTCTCCAGGGGCTCCGATGCTCTCATCATTCCCCCCAATTTCTGGCCCGTCAATGAAAAATATAAAGTAAGTTTGGGGGTTGAAAAATTTTCTTTTAAAGGGAAAAAAGGGGGGTTTTTTTAAACCCTTCCAAAACCCCCCAAAATTAAAAGGGGAACTTTTGGGATTCTTGGAAATTTTTTTTTTTTTTTTTTTTTTCCAAAAATTTTTTTAAAAAAATTGGGTAAATCCCGGGCCCTAATTTTTCCTGGGAACCCAAAAAAATTTTTTTTTCCTTTCTTCCATTTCTTTTCCCGCTTTTTTTCTCTCCCCTTTCTTTTTTTTTCCTTTAATTAAAATTTCCACACAACTTTAAATTTTTTTCGAAAATTAAAAAGAAAAAAAATAATAGCCCTAAAAAATCGTGAAAGACTAATCAAACCGGAGGAATCCTTTTCTTCAGAATCTACAAGTGTGGTAAAAAAAAGAAAAATTTATAAAAAAAATAATATTCTCAAAAAAGATTAAAAACACGATTTTTTTAACTTTTTGGTAAAAACAAAAACAGAAATGTTTTTTTATGGTTTTTTGAGGGAAAAAGATTGGGAAAGGAATCCCCATAGGTAATTTGGGAAACATAGGGAATAATTTTATTTTTTTTTTTTTTCCCTTTTTTTAATTTTATTATTATTTTTAAATTTTATTTTTAAATTTTTACCTTTAAATTTGGGCTTATATAGGGGTTCTTTTAAAAAAGGTTTCAAAATAAAAAAAAAAAAAATATTTAATATTTTTTCATTAAATATTTTTAATCCCCAAAAGGTGGGGAAACGGGCCCCTTTCCCCCTGGTTTATTATAAATTTTAAACCCCTCAGAGGGTGGGGGACTGCCCCTTTTTTTCCGGGGGAAATTTTTTTTCCTTTTAATCCCCCAAAGGGGTGGACGGGCCCTTTCCCCCCTGGGAAAATTTTTAACTTTTTAACCCCTTTTAGAGGTTGGGGAAAAGCCCCTTTTCCCCCCATGGTAAATTATATTTTAAAACCCTCAAGGGGGTGGGGGGGTCCCCCTTTTTCCCCTGGTTTTAAATTTTTAAACCCCCTTTAAATTTTTCCCCCAGAGGTGTGGACTGCCCCTTTTTCCATGGAAAATTTTTTCTTTTTTAAAACCCCAAGGTGTGGGCTGTCCCTTTCTCCATGGGTTTTAAAATTTTCAAATTTTTAACCCCCAGATTTTTGGGCGGCCCCCCTTTTTCCAGGGGGTTTTATCATTTTAAATCCCTCAAAAAAGGGGGGGGACCCTTTTTTTTTCCCCCCAAAATTTTTGGTTTTTAAATTTTAATTTTTTTAATTCCCTTTGGGGGTTTTTGGGGGGGGGGTTTTCCCGGGGTTTTTTTTTTTCCCCTTTTGGGGGTTTTTTTTGGGGGGGGGGGGGCCCCCCCCTTTTCCAGGTATTATTATCTTTTTTTCCCTCCCGGGGGGTGGGCCCCTTTCCCCCCCCTTTCCCCTGGGTTTTTTTATTTTTTTAAAAAAACCCCAGAGGTGGGGAAATGTCCCTTTCCCAAAGGAAAATTTTTATCATTTTTAAACCCCAGAAAGGGGGGGAATGCCCCCCCTTTTCCTTTGGAAAATTTTCATTTTTAAACCCCAAAAGGGGTTTGGCCCTTTTCCCTTTTTCCCCCGGGGATTATTATCATTTTAATCCCTAAAAAGGGGGGTGGACGGGCCCCCCTTTTTCCCCAAAAGGTATTATTATCTTTTTAAAAAACCCCCAAAAAGGGGGGACCGTCCCTTTCTCCATGGTTTTAAATTTTAATTTTTAAAAACCCCAGAGGGGTGGACTGCCCCCTTTTTTTCCAGGGAAAAATTTTTTTATCATTTTAATCCCCAGAGGGGTGGACTTCCCCTTTTTTTCCCGGGGTTTTTTTTATCATTTTAACCCCCCGGGTTTTTGGCCCCGCCCCCTTTTTCCCCCCCAAATTTTTATCTTTTTAAAACCCCAAGGTGGGGAAATGCCCCCTTTTTTCCAGGGGATTATTTCCCCTTTTAATCCCCAAGGTGTGGCCCCGGGCCCTTTTTTTCCCGGGGGTTTTTAATTTCTTTTTTAAACCCCAGAGGTTGGGGCTGTTTTCCCTTTTTTTTTCCCCCTTGGTTCCCCCCCCCAACGAGAAGCTAAAACCCGGAAATGAGGCCCCCGGGCCCTTTTTCCCCCCCGTCCACTTCCCAATTTTATCTCCACAACAGGGGGCCCTCATGGGAAAAACCGGGGGTCTTTGCTTCCCCCGGCAACCCCATCACCAACCCTCATTCCCCCGGGGAAAATTTTGAGTTCACAACACTGTTTTTTTCCCCTTTTTTAAAACGTTGATCCCCAAAAGCCTATAAATTTTTCTTTTCCCCCGGGGGAAAATTAAAACCCCCAAAATTTCCCCAAATAAAAATTTACCTGAACCCCGGGGGGAAAAGGGGGGTAAATTTTGCCCCGGGGAATATGCCCGGGGGGGGCCCCCGGGGAAAAAGGGTTTGTGTCGGGGGAATTCACCTGACGGGGCATAAAATTTTAAAAAACCCCCCTTTTCCAAAAAGAAAAAGGGGGGCTCCCCCTTTTAGTGCTTTTTTTTCCTTGAACCCCCTTTCCCCAAAAAAAAAAATTTTTCCCCTTTAAATTCTACGCAGCGACTTTTTGCGAAAAAAATATACTCGGTAAATGGCCCTTTTTTTAAATTTTTTGTGGGGAAAAAGCAAAATCTTTTTTTTTTTTAAAAGTCCCTTTTAATTTTAAAAAGGGGGGGGTTTTCCCCCCCAGCGCTAAAAACCCCCCAAAACCCGCTTCTTGAAACTTTGGGTTCTGGACTTTCCAAAAAAAAAATTTTTTATTTGGGGGGAATACCTTTTAAAATAACCCGGGCAAGAGTCCCCCAAATTTTTTTGTAAAAAGGGGTAAAAACCCTATTGGTTTTTAAAACCCCCGACGAGACAAACGGGGGTTTTTTTTTGATTTGTATTTTTTGGAAAAATTTTAAAGATCCCCAAAAAAATTTAAAAAGTAAATTTTTAAAAAATTTTTTTGGACAACCCCCCCCAAAGTGGGGAAGAGGAAAAACCCCCTCACATAGATTTTCTTTTACTTTTAAACCAAAAAATTTTTTTTAAAATTTTTTCCCCTTGTTTTCAAAAGAAAAAAAACCCCCTTTTGGGGGGTACTTCAAAAAGGGGCCCCCCCCATATTGGGGTACTTTCTTCGCCAAACCCGGGGGGTTTCCCCCCCCCTTCTACTTTTCCCCCTTTCCCCCAATTTGGGGGGAGGGGAAAAGGGCCCGATAAAATTTTGGTCATCATGTCTATGGGTTTTTCCCCGGAAAAAATAGATTTTCTGAATTTGGGGCCGCCCCCAGAGTTTGATCGATTTAAAACGGTGGACTTTTAAACCCCGGAGGGTGGGTTTTTCCCGGTTTTTTAAAAACGGGTTTGGAAAATTTTGGTTTTAAAAAAAAACTAGTTTAATTAGAAAAATGATTAAACACAGATAAATAACTTAAAAAAAAATCCCTAAAATTGTTGGGGTTTAAAATCTTTTCCCAAAAATTTAATAAAATTTAAACCCCAATTTAAAACATTTTGGGTTTTAAAAACACAATTGTAAAATTTTTTAAAAATTTCCCCAAAATCCTTTTTTCCAAAAAACTTTCAAAATTGGGATTTTAACCACCAACCCCGGGGTTTCAATTCCCCCCTTTCGTAAACTACGGGGTGGGGGATAATATTTATATAAAATTTTTTTTCCAAAATTTTTTTCTTTTTTACAAAAAATGGGGTTGTTTTTTGATAAAAGGGGGTTTAAAACGCTGTGCTGGGGAAAAAAAATAAAAATTTTTTCCTTAGAAATTTTTTAAAATTGAATTTTTTTAAAAAAAAGGGTTTTCTCCCTTTTTTCCCTCCGGTTTTTAAAAAAAAAAAATGGGGTGCAAGAATTCAGACATCCGGACACTTTTGTAAGTGGTACAAATTTTTTTTTCATGTTTATCCCCCCGAAATCACCCCCTGTACGTTGTGGGGGCTTTCTACGTCTACGTCCTGCCCCACCTAGGCGAGGGTCCCCTGTGGAGAGCATTGTATGGCGGAATCCAACAGGTGCCGGGACAACTGTGGACCAACTGCTCTATCCTAACAACTACATCAACACCGACCAACAGGTAAGCGTTCGTTTATTCATTTTTATTTATTTAGAAACTCTTATTAGTAGAACATAATTTATATAGTTATAGACAGACAAATAATGGTAAAAATTAAATAAAAAAATTGACAATAATAATAATATAAACAAGAAAAAAAAAAAAAACAAAATATATACATAAATGTTTCTAACTAAAGGGCGGGGTTATTGCCTATGGCAATCTCTTCCACCCAAACCAAACCAATCTCTTCTCTCCACCTGAAGACATGGTTCCAAAAGCCGGTCCGGAAAATCTTTTGGACAGTGGCTCTTATTACTGTTGGATTGGCATGGTTTTAAGATAAAAGGGTATTATGAATCAAATAAAAAATGTCAATGTAGTTTTAGCATTAGAAAAACAACATTTTACCGGTAAGTACAATGTCAGTACCCACATAATAGCTTTTCCAATTAGGAGTCAATCAATCTCAACAAAACACGTCTAACGAGGTTATTTCGGAAAAAGAATACCAAACTATATTTAGGAAAGAGATTAGCAAAATATTATTAAGGAAAGAGATTACCATGAAGTAAAGTAGGTATCAAGGCTGTATGGAAATGGCCTTGCCAACCAATGCCAAAAAAGTAATAAAAAGTAGGTATCTGTTAGTAGTACAACATCAACATCATCGTAAAAAAGTAAACCCCCTGTCCACTCCCTTTTTGTCTTCCTAAAGTGAAAAAAAAATAAGATTCAACGCCTGTGATACCTTTTGCCTGCGACTTCCACTTCTTCGTCGCTGGCACCATCCTTGTTTACACATCGCTTGGAAGTGGCGCAAGACCACCTACCCGATGCTTGTTGGTCTGATGGTGTTCTTCCTGATCACCCCCGCTATGTCGTGTACGATGGACAGTATGGAGCCCACTTCAAAACCTACATCAAGTAAGAAAAAGACCAACCTCTCTAAACATCACTAAATTCTTGAAACCATTTATAAACCTACGAATTTTTCACCTCTCAAAACAATGCCGAACAGTTTTGCATCTCTCAAAACAATGCAATGCATGTGCATTATTTTGAGTACTGCATAATATATTTGTTTTGTTGTTGTAACCACCTTGGCTACAGCTGCGGGGATGATGGTCCCTAGACTACTTGAGTTGAAAGTTGGCTCATATTTGAACCACATTTTTTATGTGCGTTCAAACCATCGGCATCGTAAGAACTCGGACTTTTTTTCTATCATGAAACCCTTGAAACCCTTGGAACAGTACAAGCTAGACTGGCATTTGTATATTTATGTTATTTGGTTTCGATATTTTATGTATACTATCATTGAATTTGGTTCATTTTGTTAACATTGTGATCTATTTCTTTTTATATAAATATTTTTAGTAATATGTTTCATGTTTTATTTTTTTAAATATAAAAACTTCTCCCAGGGACCTCCCTTCTAGAAGGGAACCGATGATCCAAGAAGCATTTCCCTCTTTGAATGGCTAGACCAATTTTTTGGTGAAAAAATGTGAACGGGATCACTCGTAATTTCAATCAATTTTCTTTCCCAAATGGTCTAACCATTTCTTAGATTCGACGCTCGAAGCACCCATGGTTTCCACAACAATTTGGTTAAATAGTTTTTGGTAAATGTTTCATACAGTAAATAATCCTCTATTTCAGGAATATGTATGATCCAGCGTCCGAAAGAATGTTTCCAAGATGTGTACGTCAAGAGTCATTTGGAGCCTTCCCCTATGTGTTGGGTCCTCTTCTGCGGATATCTCTACATTAACTTGAAGAAATCCGAGTATAAAATGGGCACCGTAAGTAAAAATACAAACGATATCTTTTAAATGGTATCCTTTCGAAATACCTTTTACAGTTCCACAAGAGTGGAACTTCTGGACAAAATTTAAAATAATAATTATAAATCTCCTTATTTCTACTACCCGATTTAAGACTATAAAGTCTCATTATTCACAGCAGCGTGTTATTATGTGTAAAAGCAAATAAACTTAGAATCTAAATCCTGGTGCAAGGCTGACGCAGTCCTTCAATTTGGGCAGCCGTTTTTTTAATTTTCACATGAAAGTTTGAAGTTTAACATAGGTTCTTATGAAGATTCCCAATTTATTCTCTCTCTGAAGTTATTGTTTTTCAATATGATAATTGTTGATTACATTTTAGAAGATATTATTTCTTAATACATGTGTAGGCATTACGTACCAGTATAGCATAATCGTGACGCCCCAGTTGAAAAATGAATTTACCCGTGATATTCAAGATAGAAACTTAAATTTCATATGAACACAAAACAATAATTTGATAAGTTTTTGAAATTTGTCGCCGTCTAGAAAATTATTTACAATTTACAGGTTAGCAGTTGTACCCCGTTTTGCGATTGAGCGGTTTTTCAAACTTCCAGCTCTTCTAAAGTTAATTTTTATTTTGAAAAACAATTAATATCATGAGTTTGGATACTTTTTTTGGCTAATCGAAGATATTTCAATTTTATTTTGTCTATCATAATTCAGAGTTTTGACCAAACACGTGAGAAGAGGTCGTTTTGGTCTAAAAAAAAAAAAATGGGCGGTTATGTTTCGAGATAGAATAAAATAACACGTAAAATGTAGTCCATAAAGGGATTATTACAATAATTTCTATTACATCCGCCAATGTAATTCTGCATCCGATTTTGATGTCATTGTGACCGATTTTTACTTGTATCTTCTTGATTCGATTTTTAACTTCTTAAATTTTCTTATTTTGTTTTCTATTGTATAATTTAAGTTCTATGTACAGAATTGGTTTGACCCGTCAATAAGAATAAATTAAATTAAAAACTTCACCACCTATATTCCACAAGGCCTTGAAATGGACCCTAGTGGTGGTGGCTACCATCGCGGGTCAGTTACCCTTCCTCGTCAGTGGCATCTTCTATGTACCGGGTCGTCCCTACTCCGCCCTGGAGAACGCTGTCTTCTACTCCGCTCAGCGTCTCGTCTGGGGAGCATCATTGCGTTTCATCTTCGTGATCCATGCGACCACGGGATTCGGTGAGTGAAACCATCTCTAACTTAACAAAAGTCTCTTCCAGAATATTAAGTGCGGAATTAATAGACAACATCAATAACGTAAGTCGTTGGTAAGTGTCGGTTTTCCCTATCTTACACAGTACGCAATCCGTGACTTAGCGCTACAGAGGTATTACAAAAACGTCTATTATTTTCGCCCTAAATGTCTTCTTATTCCTTCAAGTATAGAGAGTATTTTTTTAGTACCAAATTTGAAGCATTTTTATATTTATGTATATACAAAATATTGTTTTAAAATTTCTTCTTAGTCCTTCAAGTATAGAGAGTATATTTTTTTAATACCAAACTTCAAGCATTTTTATAATTATGTACATACAAAATATTGTTTTAAATGGATAATACCAACAAAAACAATGTCCAATTACACTACAGTCATTACACACGGGAGGAGGTCCAGAGCATTTTTTCTGGACGTCCAAAGGGTTTTAATGTCTCTATCAATCCTTCCACCACCATGTTCACAAATGATTGATTTTTAATTGTTTCCCTCTAATTTCAGGTGTGGCCAGTAAGTTGTCTAACCTCCGGATCTTCGTGCCCATTGGTCGGCTCACATTCTGCATCTACCTGGTCCACATTTATCTTCCAGATCATGGACATTGGCAGCATCCGCAACCCCAACTACATGAGCTACACCAACATCGTGAGTAATTTTTTATTCTTTTTTTTTTAATAGTTTAATTTTCTCTTGAGTGTATCTGATTCTACTCGTAATAATTTATCTAAAAACACTGGAATTGTTCAAATTTGGGGCGTTAAAGGCAAGAGATTTAGATAAAAAAGGAAAGATAGATAAACAAAGTTAGATAAAAAAGGGAGAATTGAGGAATTTGGTACAGGGGTTTTCTTTTAGATGGTTGTGATAGGATGGTTAGCTCAGTGATTCCCAGTGAAAGAACTTAAAACACTTGCATGTTTGGGGCTAAACTAAGTTGAAAGACGTGTAAATCTCTCTTTGAAACTTTGAATTGAAAAAAAAATTGAAATATTCCGACCCTCATAATAATGACGGATTTTTTTTTTAATTATAATTTATGGTCATTATGACATGTCTTTGAGTTAAACCTTGCCTTTTCTGACTTTATGTATGGCCAAGCCAAAACATGATTTTTCCATTCGAATGTCACTGATTACTTTTTTCAGGCGTTCGGTATCTTCCAGGACACAATCCTCGCCTATGTTGGAGGCCTTGTCCTCAACTTGCTCATCCCAATCTCCCCTCGACAGATTCCAGAAGATCTTGTTAAGAGACTCTTGAGAGGTAGGTACAACTAAGTGGGAAATTTACTAATGCAATGCAATGAGATTTATTCAATTTGTATGCACGCCTGGTAATTTTTTAGTTAGGCATTGTGCAATGTATGAAGCATAATTTCACTTATTCGAGTACTATTAGTTGATTAATATTTCGCTGGATTCAACCCGGTGTGATTAAAATACTGTTAATTAGGTATTTTTACTGACCTCAGCAGCTTGATAGATGATGTGATAAACTTGTAACCGCAGGTCGTGATCTAGTCCCAGGTTCGGGAAAAAAGATTTATAATAATAATACTCTTTAGTGGAAGGTAACCACCAACCGAGGTTAATGCCAAAGCATTTTCTACCACCTAACCCCCAAGTCTTATTATTATATGGTCACAAACTAAAAGGACATGTTTTGTTGTAAAGAACAGTAAATAAAATCAACCTATACCTAAAAAAAAAAAAATATAAAAATTCATGCACGGTGGGATTCGGACCAAGGGATTCCCTTCCTACGCTACCTGGATTACCAACACGTAAACAAACATATTATTTATCCCCAGGACAAAAATTGCCGCCCCCTGCTGGTGAAGAAGGCCAAAAAAGAAGTCACCGAATCCCAAGCGAGATATCTCCCGCGACTCCGGACATCTCAATGCTAACCTAACCTGGCTTTCGACAGCTCCTGGAAAAAAGGCAGTGAAAAAGTTTAGAGTTTGAAGGTCTTATACGAGTATCTAGTGGTTTCTGGAAAAAGAAAATACCTGCTCAAACTTTTTTCAGAGGTGGTTTTGCTTATGGAAAAATTTTCCAATTCATACACACACGTATGTATGTACTTATTAAACCCAGATAACGCGGTGAAATTTTTTTTTTTATTTTTTTTGGAGTGATATAATTGAGTCCTAAATCAAAATAAGTGCTGTCAACTTATCACTCGGACTCAAAACAAAGAGCTTAAGGTGCCCGCCAACTAACCCCCAACAAGCTGAATTAATTAGAAAAACCCCACAACTTTTACCTTTCACCAGATGGGGCTGACGTCCTTCCAGAAGGACGCCCTTTCGGAAGACGTCCCCCCATCTGGTTAATTACTAACATACTTGCTTTTATACCTACATTAAATAATATTAACTGCCCTGCCCAAAAAAGCCCATTTTTTTCTTCCATTGTTATTATGTTTCTGATTCTTTTTATTTAGTTGTCAGGCCTACGGTGATAAGTAATATACAAAGAACACAAAATATTTTGTATTAACAGCTGTTTTTAAGTTGAAGATAGTCTTAATTAAATTTTTAATTTTTTGTGTTTTTATTTTAATTTGAAAATTTGTTTATCTCCGAATCAACACAACTAGTTTTAAATTCCTTTATCCTGAGAGTAAAAATGACTAACAGCCTGATTAAGCACGACCATTAGCCTTTTGATTGTGTAAACGAAGAAATCTGTTTGAGAGCCTTGTTTTTTACCAATGAATTTTTTTGAAAAGTTCTTCCACTTCCATAATGGAAAGCTTGAAGCAAGTTTTCTGGAGAAATGTTGGAATGGAAAGATATCTCCACAATTTTTATTGAGGCTGACTAATATCAATAACTTTATTATATACCTAATGAATCTTGTAATGAATTTTAACATTATCCGCATAAAATCTTTGAATTCCTTTTTATATCCCACAGATATCCATTTTTCTTTTAAATGTTTAGTTAATTTTTTTATTTTTTTAGTGTTTTTTTAGTATCATATTTTTGTATACGTTATGCACTGTCTAGTTTTAAGATCTTTCATTTTTTATTAAAATTATTGTTCCAATAAATGGTTTACCTTTTTGATATTTATTTGTACATACCTATTGGCTGTAGTTACAAGCTTTTCTATTTAAAAGTGATGTAAATATTAAAGTACTTAAGAGCCCTTTAAAATGGGTGTTTAATTTTTTTTTTTTTTTTTTTCATTCAGTAATTGGGGCCTAAAAAAGGTACCGAAAGGGTTGGGGTTTTCAAATTTCGCGTTATTTTTTTAAATTTCTTTAATTAAAAATTGTACAAAGTGAAACCCCATTTTAAACTCAAAAAAAAAAATAAAAAAATTTAAAAACGAAAAATTTTTCAAAAAATATAAAAATTTGGGGAAATTGTAGATTTCTTTTTTTTTTTTTTATTTTTTTCCCCGGAAAAACTTTAGGGGAACAAAAAAAAGGGAAAAATTTTTTGGTTTACCATTAACATTAAAAGTGAGAATCGTTTTTTTAAGGTAAAATTTTGGAAAATATAATTTAAAAAAATTCAATTTTGTTTTCCCCATTTTTTAAAAAAAAAAAATTGTCGTTTTTATACATTTTGGATTTTTTTTTTTTCATATTAAATAATTTTTAAATTTAAAAAGGGTTGAAAATATTCACTGAAAATTAACTTCCCCTTTAAAACAATGAGGATCATTAATTCCCTAAAAAGCAGTGAGCAAACCCCAAAATTTAAGTAAATTCTCGATCGAGAAAAAAAATTTTCCTTTTTGGGAAAAAACCAAACAAAATTTTTTTTGATTGTATAAAAAATTTCAAAACCAAATTTTTTAATTTTTAGAATTTAAAAGGTTTCCCCCTTGTCCACACTTTTAGTTTTTTTTCTTTTTTTTTGCAAAAAGATTTTTTAAATTATTTTTCCCCAAAATTCTACTTAAAAATCTTTTTTTACCACAAACCCAAATGCAAAAGTCCCCCAACAAGGAGGGATGATTTTTAAATTTTTTTTGTGGGGTTTTAAATCCTTTTTAAAAAATTTGCTATCACAGGAAAAATTTTGAAAAAGATATTTTACGATGGTGTTAATTAAGAGAAAGGGCCTTTTTAATTAAGGGTTTTTTTTTTTGGGTGCTTACTGT
>JAMCCL010000193.1:0-57352 GCA_024516035.1 Bactericera cockerelli
ATTTTAAAAAATAAAAATAAAAAATTTTATCATGTAAACCCCCTCAACTTTTTTTTTCCCTTTATTCTATCTTGTTAGCTACAAAAATGCCACTACACACTTTGTGTTTGTTACTTTGTTTTAAAATAAAAGATGAGGAGTTTGTTAGAATTTGGGGGGATAGGGGGATTTTTTATTAGTAGAAAAAAGACATCATTATTTAAAAAGTCTTTTTTTGGTAAAAAAAACAATGGATATAAAAAAAAAAATATTCTAGATTCCTAGTTAAATTTAAAAATTTTTTAACTTTTTTGATTTGAAGAGGGTTACCTTCCATTATTTTGAAAATTTTTGGTCTTACAAATAAATGTAAAATTGTTTTAAAAAAACTATTATACCCTAAAACCACCAAGGGGGGTTGGGGCCCCTTATTGTTTGGATTCTCTACATAATCTATTGGACTAATCACCCTAATTTCAGCAGTAATCTCAAAGTTCATTATGGGAAAAAAACCCCCAATGGGAGGAAAATTGTCATGTCCCGTTGGGTTTTCCCCAACCCCCACAAACGGTTTCAATACCTTTCTTTTATTTTTATTATATCTTTTTTATTAAGGGACAATACAGATGTCCATTTTTTTTTTTTTTTTTTTTTTTTTTTTTGAAGGGGGTTTAAGTCGCTTTCAACTGCCATGTCATATCACGGGGGGGGTTTTCCCTCCATTGGGGAAACCACAAACCTGCTACCACATTGACCTCACCCAGCGAGGGGGCGGGAAAAAAGCAGCGCACGAAATTTTAGAATTTGAAGGTCCCCACCAATTTTAAACCCCCCTGGATGTCGTTAAAACTTCGGTTCTAAGGGAACCCCGGTGTATTAAAAACATGCCATCGACGCGGCTTTTCCCTTTTTAATGGCGCCATGGAAAAAAATACATGTAAAAACATTTTTCTTGTCTCAAAAGTCCCATTAAGTATTTTTAATTAAAAACCAATATTAACTCATGTATTTTTATGTGAAAAAACCGTGGTAATTTCTACAGGGGACTTACATTAAAAAAATTAAGGTTAAAAACCCAGAAATTGTTATTTTTTTGAAATCACATTTTTTAAAATGAACTTATTTTATGTATTTTTCCAAAAAAAATTGATTGGAATTTTTTTCAACTACCTGGTTTACAGTTAAAAGTTTGGGTTAAAAACCGAAAATTCGTTATGTTTGAAATAATATTTTGACCGGAAAACTACCTGTTGGGGTTTACAATTTAAACCCTATTTTAGCATTCTTTAACTTTATTTTGTTTTTTTAAAATAAAAAACATTTCTGCTTCTTTTGTCCGAAAAGCCTACAAAAAAAGGGGGTGTTTTAAACTTGAATTCATCTTTGAAAAAAAAACAAGAAATCTTTTAAGGGTAGGATATGTTTTTGAAGTTAATTCGATTTTCAAAGATATCCCATCACCAAAACACAATCCCCCAATTGTCGAAAATTTTTCCTTGCGAACATTTCCAAATTTTGACTTGGTTTTTTTGTTGCATGATTGGGTGAGGCTTTTCAATGCCTCTACGGGGTATTTTTTACCCTGGATAAAGTATTGCTTTTTTTTAAACCCCCAAAAAAAAAGTCTTTGGGGGGATGATCGGGTGTCTTGCCCCCCAATCAATACCCCCTTGGAGCTCCCCCCTTTCCTGGAAAGCGCTTTAAAAACCTTTGACTAATCTTGGTTGGGGTGGAAACCCCGTCTATTTGAAAAAAAATTTCTTTTTTAACCAAAACTTTTGTGATTAAATGGACCTATTTCATGAACAAGGAGTCGAGGAAGGTTCTGAAGTTTATATTTATATTTTATTATTAAAGGGAAAACCCATATACACAAATTACAAATTTTACAGTTAAAAAATACAAAATATTTTAAAATAAAATATTATTTTGGGGAAAGACATGAAAAAGTTTTTTACAAAGAAACTATTTGCCCCCGCATCATCATTGATTGGGGAAAGTATAAAAAATTTTTTCTAATTTCTAAAAAAAAAGTTTTTTACTGAGCCAACCTTTTGTGAGCATCAAATTTACTATTTTAAACAAATTTGGGCAAAAAAATTACCCCACACAAGTTTTTCAAAAAACTAAGATCCGCCTGTAATCGACCAACCAAGGAATAAGAGTTAAAACTTCCCCAGAATCGAAATGGAAATAAGAAAAAACTTTTTGCACCCTTTTATCATATGCCCCCGGGAACCCCATAATAGGGACCAAACGGGGGGGGTACTTGCAAAAAGCGCACCAATGAAATTATAGAGTTCAAAACGCCTCGAAGAAAGACCTTTGGAATTTCGGGAAAAAAACCCCAAAAGTCTGTGGAAAAATGATGACTAGCGATGTGAAGCAAAATGAAGCGAAGGGGAACAAACAACCTAGATCCTTTTAAAGACAAACATTAGTAGGGTACATTATCAAAGGTGATATTGAAGAATTGCCACGAGTAAATTTCATAACCTTGAGTAGGGAATTAGAAGTACAACCTTTTTGGAAACCCCCAACGGGGCCTTTTTTTGGGAAAAACCCTTTTATGTTAAAGCGGTGGCCCAAGGCCCCCGTTATACCTGTTAATGTAAACCTAAATCCCCGATGCTATGCTGCGCGAGTTTTCGAAACGAAAGGTTGTGTCCCCTATGCTTTTTTTTAACCTAGTTTCGAATTCGGTTTTAACCCCTGATGGATATAGCGCTGGTTTTTTTTGTGTATTGAAAAATTCCCAATCATTTAACATATTATTTAATAAATTTACAAAAAAAATCCCCTTTTTGACAAAGCAAATGTTTCCATGTCACCTGAGGGTCATTTTCTAAAAAAGTCCCGAGGGAAAAAAAAACTTTTCAAGACCTTGCACAAGTGGCCAAAAACGATGACGCTTCCCCAAATACCGCGACTCCCCCCCGTATAACTCCCCCTATTTAAGCTCTGTTTTTGCTTGATGCCCGTTTTTATTTAGCCCCTCTTTCCCGGAAATAAATAATTTTTTCCCCCCCGTTGCCTCTTAAAAATTTTCTAATAATGAAAAAGGAATCATTTTATTTTTTAGTAATAAACAAAATGAGCGTGTTTCAGGAACCAAAAAAAAAAATTTTTTATTTTTCCCCTTTAAAGATAATGGGAAAAAAATGAAATCATTCATCGAATCTTTTTTTTTTCAAACATACAATTGATAAACAAGTTGACAAAATAGTAATATAAGAACATGGAAATTTTCAAGCAAAAGAAAAAAAACTTTTTCATTTTTTTCCCCAAAAAAATCAATTCCCGATAAAAATTTTGTGGGGTACAGAATATGAATTAGCCCCTGATCCCTATATTAGGGAAGTAAACCCCCCTCCGTGGATCCAACTAATTTATTCTTTAATTAAGGGTTTTTGAAAATGAAAAACTATAAAAAAAATTGATCTCATAAAATTTTTATGATATCCCCGTGAAGTCAGTCCTTTTTTAAAGATCTGGGAAAAAGATTTCCCCAAAACTCGAAAAAGGAATTAAGTTTCAAAAACCCCCCGCCAAACTTTTAACCTGAAAATTTTGGTTAAAAAGTCCGACAGTTTTCCCTTTCCCGGTTCCCCCGTTCGACTTCACTCGAAAATAATACTTTGACAAAGAATAAAAAAATAAAAAAAAATGACCCCTATTATTCCCTATGCACTCGAAAATAATACCCTTTTCTATACTTTTGATTTCATTTTACTTCCTGTATGATTATGTGTTCCTGTTTGAATTATGTTGTTACTACTACCACTTCTGGGCCCCACTGGTTGCAAGACACCCATTATCCGGTATATTAGATATGATTGGGGGAGGACAAAAAATCCAGATTGTATCTTTAACACGGCGGGTAAAACAGTTGTCGCCTGTAAAGTGAAGAGTAATACTTGAAGTGGTATTGTACCAGACTTCCACCCCATACGAAACCTGGGTGCACCCATTACGGGGTATGACCTATTAAAAATGCTGTGGTATTCCAAAATGTTTCGTACCTGATTATTGTTTTGAGCGATGTATATGTAATTATGTTACAAGTTTATTAATACAATTGACTGCCAAAATTAAAAAATAGTGCGGTACCAAATATTTTTTTTTGTCTTTAAAAATAAAATAAAAAAAAAATCGTAATAAGTTACCTTTTTAAAATTTTTTTTTTACTCTCTCTATGAACACTAACAATATTAAAAATATTGTCCAGTGGAAATTAACGGACTTCGTGTAATCTCGTGAATAAAATGTTTAGTAAAAATTACTTCCCCTGATAGTTTGTTTACAGGAAAGCCATCTGACCCTAAAGACAATCCGGGTTTTGAAAAATTATGTTTTACATGGGCTTGATTTCACATGGGAGAATTGCTTGCGGGGGGGTCTGTCGTTTTACTTAATTCCTGTTTTTCCCAAACCTTCAATTACATCTCCTTTTCAATTATTGATGCAAGTAAAATTTTGACTATCCCAACTTGGTCATCTGCAATGTCTATTTCCCTCCCAATTTTCAGTTTTCTGATACAACCTTAATAATATAAAAAATCAATTGAAATCTCCTTTCATTATTTTAGGAGATTTCAATGCTCATAACCCTTATGGGGTATCCTTACTGGAACATAAAGGGAAGGAGGTAGAAAAATTTATTCCACGAACTCTGAACTCACTTACTGAAAATGGTTCTCCTAACCATTATAACCTTTCTTACCTTACCCTTCCTCTATTGATCTCTCTTTTTCATCAACTTGTTTTTTATCCTGATATTTTATTGGAAAGTGACTGATGATTTATAAACTTGAACACTATCCCATTATTTTCCTATGAAGCTCCTTTCTTTCCTTTCCCATGCAAACCCCCCAAAAATTTGGAATTATGATAGGGCAATTGGGATATTTTTAAAAGCAAAATAAATTTGATTTTTATTTTTTGGACCATACTGATAAAAAAATTGATATTGTGGCATATTGACCGTATGAATAACCATATTTTACAAGTCCCCAGGAAAATAACCTTTAAAAAAAATCCCCCGCGGTAAATACCTATACCCTGGTGGGTACCGAATTACACAATTTGATTAAAAAACGAAGAAAAGCACTAAGAAATTTACAAAGAAAACCCCCAATTGATAGTAAAATTGCTTTTAAAAAAGTAGGGGGTGTTGCTCGCAAAAATATATATAAAGACTGAGGGTTGGGGAAAATTTGTTTCCTCAATCGAACTCAATCACCCCGAGTGAAATTTTTTCAAAATGAATAAACTTTCGCGGTAAGTACAGTCCACGCCATATAAGCGATTACAATTTTGACGACCCATCCAATTTATTGTTCATTCAAAGAATTTCTAATAAACTTGGCGAAACATTTTTCGTCAGTTTCGTCCGCAAAATTTTTTCCATCATTTTAGAGCATAAAAAAATTGTAAAATGAGCCCTTGATTTTAAATTTTGACAATAATAATAATTAAATTCTCCAATTCCTTTAAAGAATTACTTATTACTCTAAGAACAGCACATCTAAAGCTTCCCGGCCTGATGGGGTATCTTTTTTACTCTTGAAAAACTTGCCCAATAACGCCCTTGAAAAGCTTTTGAGTATTTTTTAAAATTTTGTAGGTTGAAAGAAAAATTCCAAATAGTGGCGAGAGCTTTTAAAATTTCCTATTTTAAAACCAGGTAAAAAAAGTTATTGCTTCAAATTAAGACCAAAATCTTTGATTAATTGAGAGCAAGACTTAGAAAAAATTGTAAATAAGCGACTTTCATACCATTTAGAAAACAATAATTTATTAAATTCTTTTCAAAGTGGTTTGGTCGCTGTAAGCGATCCACTTTGAAACTTCCTATTTAGACCATGTTGTTAGTTCGGATTTGTAGGAAGGAGTGCATTTTAGCTCTTATCTTGACATCCAAAAGCTTTCGATGTACAGGAGGTTTAAGGTATTAAAAATCTTTATCCCTAGGAATTAATGGTTACATCCTTCGGAAATCTCCAAATTCATAGAGTAGGCGAAAACCTTTAAGTGTAATAATCAAACTTTTTTGGTCTTTTTCTCTTAAGAACTATAATTCAAGGAACCAGTTATCGCGATCCTGTTCATTGTTTTTATGAAACCTGTTTCAGTGATTAAACTTCCTGTAAGAAAGTTTATTATTTGTTGATGACTTATGATAATGCTAAAGGGAAAGAATGGCAAGATCAAGCCACTAACGTCTTCCCTTTCGATCTAGAAATTTTGGGCTAAATCCAATGGTATTACTTTTTCGACTGTCCTTCCCAACATTTGTTTAAATTTTAATAATAAAGGCTCCCACTAACCCCGTTTTATCATATGCGGGAAAAGACAAAATTTTCTGATCAACTAAATTTTTAGGATTGTTGGGACCCAATTTAAATTGGAAACCCCCCATTGATTATATCAAATCAAAGCTCTTTTGCTTTAAATAAGTTAAAATGGTTGCAATAAAAAATGGGGTCTATCCTAAATCACTCATAGGTTCTACAAAATTTAAAATTCTACCCATTTTTTGACAAGGAATACGGTTTACGGCTCCGCTAAGGAAATGTTATTTTAAAATTAAACCCTCTCACCATGCAGGTATTCGTATTGAAAGGTGCTATAGGTCTAGCCCTTTACAGAGTTTATACATTGAACTGGTAAACCCCCCCTCTCAATAAGACGTGAAAAAATGTTGTTAAACTTTTACCAAAATTAAAAGCATCACACAAAACCTATGTACAAAATTTTTTCAAGCCTAAATATTGAGTACACTTTTTGGGAAAGAAACCAAACCTTTAGGTCGAGCTAAGCAAATCCAACATTTTATGACACCCAGCCAATCTTCAGTGATACCTTCAGTCAAAACTTTACCACCTTGGCATCAATAAGCCAAAAGTCATTTTTCTTTATCGAAGGCAAGAAAACCGAACTTCCCCCTGTTGTTTACCGGCTCATTCACGAATTAATTGAACCGAAAATCCTAACCATGTTATTTTTTTACAGATGGCCGAAATCTCTTCATTCAACAAGCGTCTTTCAGTATAGATGGAGTTGTTTGTCTTTTTCCCCTCAACAAAGTTAATTTATTTTTTCTGCAGAACCCTCGAAAATTTCTTTGTTTGAAGAAATTGCACGCAAAAATTCTTCTGGTAATTTGCTTAATTACCGATCTTTAAGTGCCCTGTCCTATGAACAATATTTTATTTTCGACCCCATTGTTTCTTTAATTTACACTCAATGAAAAACCTTTTTGAGTTGGGCAAATTTGTTAATTTCTTGTGGTGCCCATCCCATTGTGGCATTACCGGAAATGAAATTGTTGACACTGCTGCAAACCGTTCAAGCCATACTTCTTCGGTTTAAATTTTTGCACCAGAAGACCTTAAACCCTCATTAAGATTATTTGTAAAAATAATATGTACAAATTAGGGATGAAGTCCACCCTAATAAAAAAACTAAAAAAAATCAAACCTATACTGAATTGTGGAAATCAAGCCATAGATCGAAAAGATCAAGAAGGGTTACCAGAATGGAAACGCCATACCTTTATTACCCAATGGCCACCTATTCAAAAAAAACCCCCTCCTCTTTGTCTATGTGGGCTGCCCTTACGGTTGCACACCTCCTTGAATGTTCTATCTTTGCTCCTGCCCGTACAATTTGTCCCTATGCCATCGTTACGCGACGAATTAATAAATTGACGCCCCGAACTATATGAAACGAATAAAATGCTATAGAAAAAATTTAGTTGAAACGGAAACGGTGGAAAGACCTTGTAGTTAAACACCTTAATTAAAAAAAAAAAAAAAAAAAAAAAAAAACTTCATAACCGCACACCCTTTTGAATGATAGCTCCAAGCCATTTCAATTAGCCAACGTGAAGACATAACAGATCATCCCCAAAGAA
This sequence comes from Bactericera cockerelli, assembly GCA_024516035.1. NCBI lineage: Eukaryota > Metazoa > Arthropoda > Insecta > Hemiptera > Triozidae > Bactericera > Bactericera cockerelli. The sequence continues at coordinate 7,898 of JAMCCL010000193.1, forward strand.
CACAATCATTTGATGTGAGAACTTTGAATAGTTTTCATCTCCGCAAAGAGAAGAATAAAGAATTTTTAATAATGTTTGGTAAAATCATTGAAAAACAACGAAAACAAAAATTTTATTGTAGAATATTGGACCAATAATGTGTTGTCCTACTATTCCTCCCAGAGTTACTTTTTTTTGGGCTGAATGAGGCTGTAAAAAGAGTAAGATTTTCTTTGGCCCCCCATCCAGGTTTTGAAAATTGGAAGCGTGTGCAGTTTTAAACTAATCGTCTGAAAATCGAACAAAATTCAATATCAGTAAGTACCTACCCATAAATGATTATCAGTTGTCCTTTTTTACAAAGTCATGAATTAAGTTAAAAAATCGCTTTTTTAGAAGTCTTCTTCGGACAAAAAAAAAGAAAATCGTTTTTCTATTGAAAAATAAAAAAAAAGTTAAAAAAACTAAAAAGGGTATAACATTAGTAAAAACCCGAAACCAGGGTAGGTATCCAGGTGTACGAAAAATTGAGTTTCAAAATAACGCAATTACTCGGTTTCGAACCCAGACTTTTTAACAAAAATTTCCCGGTAATTGAAAATATTACCAATCAATTTTTCGTGAAAAAATACATAAAATAAGATCCAATTGTACAAAATTTGAGTTTCAAACATAACACATTTCCGGATTCGAACCCTTAACTTTTTTAAACTGTAAGCCCAGGTTATGAAATTACCACCAGTGGATTTTCAGATAAAAATCTGAGTTAACTATTTGGTTTAATTAAAATACTTAATGGCGACTTTTGGGCAAGAAAACTGTTTTTAACTGTTTTTTTCCTATGGCGCACATTAAAAGTGGACACTCTGTACATATACAATATTTAAAAGAATAATAGTTTTAAAAATAATAAAATATAAAAAATTTTGAAAATGAATAAAAAAAAAGAAAAAAAAAAAAATGCCCCTAACAAAATGCAGGATACCAACGGCAATCTCTCCACCCCAACCTTTTTTTCCCTTTTTTTTTTTCGTTTTTTTAAGCTTGACTCTTCTCAATTCAAAGTCAAAAAACCCTAGACGATAGCGAATTCTCCATCCGATTATCACTTCTATTGCAGTTTGTACATAAACAAAACGTTCGTAAAAACTGCAACCACCCAGTTGATGAAAAACACACAACAAGTGTTCCCCACCCTGTAAACACCCCAAAAGGAACAGAAAATTTCCCTATACAAACATTTCCACCAAAACACTCCCATCCTCACCCGGCCCTGAACCTACCCAACCTCTATTAGTACAAGCATCAATCAAAAACTATCAAAGGGGATCATATGAAAACAGAAGAGAATCTAATCCTTTTTATTTTATCAAAGAGCTAGGGGGCTTTCGCATTTTCTCCGTTAGAAATATGTTGGAGATTGCCCGGAAAATTTTGCTGAATAGGAGAGGAAAAGGGCTTACGTTTTTCATCCTTTTACCCGTTAGTATCTTTCAATAGAATATTGAGCGGACTTTGTTCTAAACAAGAATGGCCTGTAGTGTAGGTCGTTAATGCATAATAAATTAAATTAATGCTATTAAATTCTTTATTTATAGGACATAATGTAAAAGCAATAATGATAAAAAAAAATGAGAACAATATGCAATAAACAAAAAAGGGGAATAACCCACAAAAAAACACCGTTAAAAAAGGGCCAAGTTTTAGAACTCCTATCGGGAAAAGGTTTGCCAATGAAGCATGTATCTTGTTTACGGTAATTATTTGGTACAAACGATTTCTTTTTATTAAAACCTGTTTTTGAATTTCATTTTTGTATTTTTTTTAACTGCAAATAACCTCTAATTTAAGTTTTTTCCTTATTGTGTGGTTATATTGTCAATTTATAACATACATAATTAATATATTATAAATTCCTTACAACGAGACATTAAAAATGAATGTACATATATTCAAGTATTGAAAAGGTTTAAGACGACTTTTCATCAATCTTTGTTGATGCTGACCAACTCGTCTTCCCAATTTTTTTTGCCACTCTCGGGACTCGAACAACCAATTTCGAGGAAACCAGTCCGCCCTATTCGATCAAGTGACTTTTGGTAGATTACAGTATTAATTTCAAAATGTAGATTTCATGTTTCATTTTCAATCCATTCGTTCGGTCTTTTTATTTAATTCAAAACTTTTCAAAATGCAAATTTCTTTTTTTTCTCGAGATATACCTAAGCTTGAGTGGGATCAAAGCGAACGTGTTTGAAAAAGTAAATCCAAAAGTTAATTCCTACCCCCCCCCTCTATGGGGAGGGAAAATTGGGAAAAAACATTGATTGTAATATTCCTCCGCTACGTAAAAGTTATATTATTATTTTTTGTATAGTATAAAAAAAATTCCACTTTTTTTTTTCTTTTTTTTTGACTTGTTGTTCTTTATATTTTTAAGCTATGAAGTTTAATGAAGCAGCCCCCTATCGAATACGATTTTATCTACCAGTCCACATCTCTTAGTTTTTTTACTCTTGTGTATGGTAGGTACCAAAATTTTAAAAAAGGGAATTGGTTTAAAGTGATTTGTGAAACGATGCATTTGTTGTTTGAGGCCCTTTTCCTTCTTTTTACTAAGTATAAATTAACCATCTAATTGGGGGACCCTTCTTTTATTTTTCAATTATTTTAATTACAACTTTATTATTTTAAGTTGTAATTTAATACCAGGCCCTACCCAGGGTGGGTGGGTTAATACGTGTGGGGTAGTGATTACGATTCCCGCGAATGGAGGTAAACCCCCGCCTGACACTTCAATAGGACGACATCGGAAATTTGAACCAACGGTCACAATTAAAAAAGGTGGAAAAGATAATTGGTGCTTCTTTGTGGAACTTCAAGATCTATAATAATAATAAACCATAAGTGATCGAGATGTTTATGTAAGGAGGGGAATGTCCGCTAAATAATCATTACTATAACAATCTATATTACATTCATGTAATTTTTAAAACGTAACAAAGAGAAAAAACAATGGGTTTTGGTTTTTTTCAACTAACACATTTTTAAACCCAAAAAAAAATTTTTTTTAAATGGCAATGAAACCTTGAAAACAAAACACAATACTTTAAAAAATATCGCAAGTATTTCAAGTCGTCTCATTGATCTCCCACCACTTTTGGAAAAAAGCTTTCAGCATTAACCTGCCGGTGGTACGGATACCTTCCACAAAGAGGTTATTTTTTAAACTAATTTATAAATTTAAACTGCCGATTCGGATCTAAATTGTTTAGGACATAGAATTTGTATATTCGACATGATTCACGACACGTGATTTTTTTGTGATTTTTGGTAATTTTATAAATGTAGGTACTGCGCTGGAAATTAAAATAAAAATTAAATTGTCTGTAGAAACATATTTATTTTTTTAAAAGTGATAAACGGAAGACAAGTTTTTTACAATGGACCAACCAAATCAAAATAGATTTATAGAAAACAGAATCAAAGAGTAAAACAAAATTTTTTAATTTAAGTTTAAAAACCTGGAAAATTTAAGATATTACAACGAAAAATAGCTTTAAAAACGGGCGACCAAAACAAATTCTCGTTTATTTTCTGCGACTCACCACAAAAAGAAGTAAAACGAACACATACCTCCGATTTCTATTTAGAAATTTCTCGGAAGAAAATAAAAATTTTCGACTTTAAAGAAAATTATTGCCGCAAAAAATTTTTTAAAAAAACAAACAGTCTATATGGGGTAATTTTAATTTGAAAATTAAAAATTAGTAATTCAAATCAAAAAAGTTTTCACATTTTTTTTGACGTTTGGGGAAACGAGAGGAACGAAAAGCACACGATTTTCGCCCTTCTGAAGCTGAACCTTTACGACAGCCCTTAGCCGAAACGTGGCAGCTAAGGGAGGAATCTCCTCGGCTCGGAGGCGGAAAAGTGTTTACTAGGGTTCGAACCCTTTCCCTTGGCGCGGCTTTTGATTGATTGATATTTTCATTTGGCATAAAAGGGTTAAAAGGCTGAATTTTTTTTTTCCAAGCAAGCGTAATTTGCTTGAAAGGATTATTATTTTTCATATTTGGTTGATCACCCTGTAAATATGACAACTACCAACTCGCTTTACAAATCCACGCTGAAACCGCGACTTGAACCACCACCTCCAGATTACAAGTCCTACGCCTTATCGATCAACTATGAGGCCCGGTTTTTTATTTAACACTTTGTTGATATGGACATATAAGGGTCTTCAAAAGTCTCCCCCAGGCCTAGGTTTCTAAAAAAACGACTCAGAATATCAAAAAACTCAAAAACCCGTTTCCTTTATATTTAGGAGGATTGATTTTCGCCAAATTTTCTTGCCTACAGGGCCCCAGTCAGGCGGGCATGGCCCAAAATTAAAATTTTAAAAATAGAATGGTAGTCTTGTGGCAAAATTGTTTTTAAGGTTTATTGAGAGAAGTTAAATATAATTTACAAAAATTAAAGGCACGACACGTTCTCGAGATACAGGGTCGGAGTCCTGCGTAATATCCATATATTTTGGACCTATAACTCGATAACCGTAAATTGTGGAGAAAATTTTTTTGAATAATAAATCCTTATGATGAATTTTTTTGAAAAGTTATAACTCGACAACTTGTTGATGTTGTTTCTGGTCGGTTTCGTCCCAGCCGGGCGAACTCGAAAAAAATTAAGGGAAAAACAATAAATTTAAACTTGTTCGAAAGTTTTGCTATAAGGAGTTATTATTATCAAGAAAAATTTCTCCATAATTTACGGTTAAAGATTATAGGTCAAAATATAGGGAATAACCAGGATTCCGACCTTGTATCTCGAGAACGGTAAGTTGCCACTGAAATTTATTTTAAAAACTTTTCATTAAGACCTTTAAAAAAATAGCCCAAAGAATACCATTCTAATTTAAGATTTTAAAGTTGGTCCATGCCCACCTGACTGGGGCCGTGAGGCAAAAATTTTTTGGCTGAAATCAAACCCCTAAATATTAAGGAATACGGTTTTTGCGTTTTTTGATATTCTGAGTCGTTTTCGAGAAATATGGGTGAGACTTTTGAAGCCCTGTATAATATACAGGGGGGACCAAAAAAAACGTTTACACCCTTAATGGTAGATTAACTGACGACATTTTAGGACGGATCTGCAATCCTTTTTTTCGGTTCCCTTTTAATGCACAAAAATGATTTTTGCAACTTTCTGAAAAAATCCACTTTGGCTTATTCTTCAGGCAGAACTTTTTTCTGTTTAAGAGATTGATTGAAATTTCGCAGAAAGCCAACAAAATTTCGATGTTTTATTACACTACTTTGTTTTTTACGGGTTTGGTTTGGCAATCTTTTTGACCCTGAATAGAAAAAAATTTCATGTAAATTTTTTACACTTTGAAACATCAAATTTGCCCGAGAATTTTGTCCAGACAGGGCAAGTTTGATAAAAGTTGGCGGCCAACCAAAGGAGCTAAAAATAATTTTTCGATTTTTTATCACGTGATCTTTGGGTAAAAAAAACCAGGTAAGTCCAAAAAAAGAGTTCAAAACTAAAAGTGTTGACCGTGTAGGGTCGTTTGACTCAAAGAGAATTATCTATTTATGTTATAATTTTTTTCCTTGGAATTAATAAAGGCCAGTCAAATGATGATTGTTTGTTTTCGATGATAGTTTTCAAGCATATTTTTTTCTGCATCTATGAAATATTATCTTTAAACTTCTTGAGTGAATCTTTTCCCTTTAAAAAAACAAATTGTTCTAAAAAAAAAAAAAAAAAAAAAAAAAAAATTCTTGATTTTTATTAGTACAAGTTACATTTTTATTATTCGGATCTAAATCAGATCGATTTAGGGATATGGAGTTCCAACAGGAACATTTTGGGGTCCGTGAAAAACATGTTTACTAAATTGGTAGCAAAATCCTTTGGATTCGATCCTGACAGAAAAACCTGGTCTTCCGCAACTTCGACGGAACATGATGAAGAGGTTCAACCTTTGCATCCAGGAAGTGGACGCCACTTCCAACAGTTCCTCTAAGGAGTCTAGGGAATTGAGAAGGGAGAGAGAAAGGAGAAGAAGAGAGAGAAGAGAGAGAGAGAGAGAGAGAGAGAGAGAGAGAGAGGAGAAAAGAAAGAGAGAGAGAGAAGAAAGAAAGGAAGGGAGAGAGCGAAAGAGAGAGAGAGAGAGAAAAGGCAAGAAGGTAGGGGACAGTTCGAGTTAGACCTAAGGTACTAACTAAAGTCACCATTGGTTTCAAAATTTGTTGAAGAACCATAGTGTGTACTATGGCTAAATAAAAAATGGCAACGTCTTTTAATTTTTTAATTTTAATGATTTTTTTGCTGGCTCTGGCGTTGGACCGGGTGGATAGGTTACCCGGCTAATCATGCGCGTTAATCGTTTTCATTGAAATACTAATACTAACACAAAATTTTTTTTTTAAATACCTTTTTGTTTATATTATTTCAAATTGTAAAAAACAAATAAAGACGCAAAAGTTTATTAATTTACAAAATATTATCTTGTTTTTTTTCAAGACTTCAATAAAGTTGGCCAATCGGAAATATTGTTATTTAAATTAGTATTGTTTATGATAGAAGAAACCTACCTACATTTTTACCTAATTTATTTCATAAACTCATTTTTTTGGAAAATTCGCTGTTTTTTTCTCCGTGGGAGCTTAAGAAAAACCACCTTTAAATTTTCAAGGTAGTCTCTCAGGGCTTACATGAATAATATTATGTGTATTGTGATACCAATAGTATGATATAACTAATTTACAGTTTGGTATTACCCCCAAAAAAACCATATTTTGTTGGTGTTACAACAGGTCAGTACAGGTTGAATAAAATATTCCATCAGTTTTTTTTTTTTAAATTAAAATAATATTGACCTCGAGAATTGAACCACGGTCATGCATAACACTCTGAGCACTACACATCTAGCTAACACCACGAACTGTAAGACAAAATTTATCATTAAAATTTTCCAAAAATGGTGTAAAATGTGAGACCGGGTATTCAAAATAAGCAATTAAACTTTTGTAAAAAACAAAACTCCTTACACATCTACAGCAGAAAACCTTTAGATTTTTTAAAAGAGTTTTTGGCAAACATCTAATTTTTTTTTCCCAAAGATCACGTGATAAAAAATGTAAAATTTTTTTTTTTGCATCTTCGGGGCGGCCCCCCAACTTTTATCAAATTTTCCCAGGTCTGTCCCAAATTTGTTCGGAAAAATGCCCGAGTGTTTTTTTATTTAAAAAAGTTTTTTTTGGGGTTTTTTTTCTGTTCAGGTGTCAAAAAAGATGCCAAAACCAAACTTAAAAAACAAAGAATGAAGCAAGAAACATTGAAATTTTGTTGGCTTTCTCCCAGAAATGTTCAGAATCAACTCATTTTTAAACAGGAAAAAAGTATTTGACCTGAAGAATAACCCCAAAGTCGGATTTTTTTCGGAATTTTGCAAAAAAAATCACTTTGTGCGTTACGAAGGCAATCCAAAAAAGAGCAAATCCGGCGGAAATGTGGGCCCGTAATTACCATTAAGGGGGAAAAAAGTTTTTTTTGGTCCCCCCTGTATACAAAATGATAATTCAAATTAATTACAATTTTAAAAAGAAGTAAAAGGAAAAAAAAAAGACCCCTTTTTGAGGGACTAAAACATAATATATGTTAAACTAAAGGGCGGGGCAATTGCCTGGGCAATTTCCACCCACCCTTTTTTTGTTTTTTGATTAAATTTAATGCCTTTTTTTTAAGAAATTTAAAATTATTAAAGTAAAATTATGGTATTATAGGTTATGCAAAAAAATGCATTTAATGAATAAAAAAATTAATTTTTCTCATGTTGCTTTACAAGAGTTTCTTTCATAGTATCAATTGGGTCTATGTAAAATTATCCATTAGTTTGGGGACTCGAACCTTAACCGCTGGTTTTTTAGACTGATATCCTAAATTTTTACTATTGAAACGGTTAATTATAAATAGTTGTTCGTGTTTTTAATAAGAGAGTAAATTATATTAATTAGGCAAGAGAAAAAATTTGGTAATATTCAACGCGACTAAATTATATGTACGCGTGAATTAATAACTATCAATGTGCAATAAAAACAAATTTTTTTTCCATTTGTATTGGGAAAAGTAATTAATAGGGTGTGGCTATGAAAACTCTTTGCACAGCAACTTCCTTTCTTCTTTGTGACATTAATTTTTTATATAATTAGTATAGCATTTTGATAACGAAAGATACGGAGTAAAGCTTGGATGAAAGTTGTGAAATATTTTTTCTGTGTTTTTATTTTTTTTTTTAATTATTTATGTTATTGTTTTATTTTTTTTTTGAAACTATTGTTGATTGGAAAAAAATTTGCTTGATTTTTTGATGTACTCTGGTTCCTCTTTTTTCTCTTTTGACGAAAACATTTTTTTTAAAGTGTTTAAAATTTGAAATTTAAAATTTACTTTTTTTTGAACTGTGAATTATTTCAAATTTTTCCTTGTTGGGCCCTACCTACTTATCCCCCTGACCGGGTCATTGAGATTGGACTTTGGACCCTAGCACTTGAAATTTTTTTCATAAAACCCCTTGCGGAACTCTAATCTTCAAAATACATACTTACACCTATACTTAAATTACCCATACATACATCCATACAATCTTGTCCAAAATTTTATTCCACACAATGGGTTTAGTCAACGGTGTGTTTAACGATGTCTCATCAGGGCCCAGTCTACGGTTTAATCCAAGAGCGGCTGACGTTTTGTGTTAGAAAGTATGTGGAGCATGGGGAAAGAGTGCGTGAGCAGGCCAGAAGGGGAAAAAACAATGATGAGTGCGTTTTTGCACAAAATTTGGAGCAGTTTGGAAAAGCGGTGCAGGTGGCAGGAGCTTTTTGATCAATCTCTGGGGGAGAAGGTTCTTACTGGAGTCTCATTTTGTGCCAGGGTGACGCTTTCAATTTCATGGTGGTTCTGCCACTTTGCCGGCAGCTGCAGTGAGAAAACCCCAGGACCTGATGTTATGTCATTTGTTGGGGTTTCCCGGAGATTGACAATGTGCAAGCGTGGCCCCGCTATCATACAAGCAATTTTTCGTCACTGGTGAACCAGATAAAAGTGTTCCTCTCGTAAAAAGTACATGCAAATCTAGTGCTGGAAACAGTACTAATTTTTTCCCCCAAAAAATTGAGACCTAGAGAAATCAGAAAAAACTCTTTTAAAATGTTTTTACCAAAATGCTGGGGGTATCCGCACTCTTCAAAAATTTGAAATTGCCCTTTGTATCATCGTATGATGTTTTTTTCTTTCTGAAACCTGGCTGAATGACGATTTTCAGTAAGTGGGTTAATGTTAAAAATTATGAAATATACCGAAAGACAGGGCCCCATCTGTGTTAGGTAACAATCGCGGAGGAGGGTTTTTTGATTGCAGTCACCCAATAAGCTAAAGTCACTTTAGAGTCACTGTTGGTTCTGTTCGGGCCCCTCTTTTAAAAAAGTGTTTGTTCTTGTTAAATTCCCAAAATGTTAGCTTGCTGTTAGGCCTTTTGTCTACATCCCACCCAACTTGATGTCGAAACAAATATGGAGCATTGTAGGTGGTTGAGGAGTTGTCTTCCAGGTTTCCTGATTCCAGCCTATTCCCACTGGTGCACAAGGGAAGATGCCTTTTGAGTGTCAATGTTGAGGATTAAATCAAGATTTGTTTCAAATTGTAATTTTTCTTATCCCGCTGTTCGGTTTGTGAATCCTTCAACAGTTCTCACTTAAACAGGCGAACTTGCCCCTAACGCCCACGGTGAAATTTGGACCTTTGGTTTACCAAAGAGGAAAAAGATCTTACGGCGCCTTCTTTGATTCCATTGGCTTCCAAATAACTTCCATCATAAACTCTTTTATTTTTGGGACATCATTGGTTCCTGGCCAGACCGATCAACTTTTAAGTTAAGAACTTCTTGATTTCTCCAAATGTAACGTTTCGGTTGAGAAAATTTTGTCTAGGGTTGATTGGTTCTTTTCTTCCTCTGAAAAACAAGTTGAGGTTCCACCAAACGTTTTTACGCCCTTAATTGCGGCGGCATAAAATCTCAACTCCAGTCAAGCGGGCCCTATCTTCAACATTTTCCCAGTCTGGTTTACAAATGAATTGAAGTCCCCTGATCTTTAAAAAGAAAAGACCCTCACTCCTTTGTTTAAAAAATCAAGACTTAAAATTTAAATTATCGTTTGTTTTTTTCATTGAGATCCCTTTTGGTATAATTTGAGCTCCAAATGTTACAAAGAATTCTTGGGAAAATCAATAAGAGTCTTCAAAGAATCCAAGCACTTTCTGGAAAATTTTGCAATATGACCCTAAGACAGAGGGATTTCCAAAGAACATGTTCTTTAAGGGGAATAGCAGCATGGTCCAGGAGACTGAAAAATTTGTTTGCCAAATTTTTCTAAATGCTTACGAAGTTTCTGACCATCCATTCCAGAGTATCCTTTTCTGGAATGTATTGATTTTAATGGTGTTCTTCTCTCCAACCGATGTCCTCATGCTCGTCTTCTCTTCCCCAAAAGTTTTCCTCTGGTCCCGATAATGTCCCTCCTTTTATCTTCGGAAATGTTCGGGATTTGGCAGCACCTCTATCTGTGTTTGTTCAACAAATCTCTGTCTTCTGGAGTTTTCCATCTTATGGAAATCGGCTTTATTTTTTACCATAAATCCATGAAAGGTCAAATAAAGCTAACAAAGTGGTGTTGCATCCATCTGGGATTTTAAATGCTTGAAAAAATTGGTTTCTTCAGACTCCCTTCCGCAACCTTCATTTCTGAGAAGCAACATGGATTTACCTAAAGATCCACAGTAAAATCTTCTTTCTTATCAGGGGATATCCTGAATTCCTTTGATTCGGCCAGGGTACTTCGTCCATACCGTGTTCAAAGGCATTTGAGGGGTTAAATCCAGATTTCTTGTTGCCAAATTGAAATATATGGTTAGGCGATGCTTTTCTTGTTTTGGCCCCAATTCATTTAGTGATCGCAAAAAGGTTGGATTGGGACGAAGGTTTCTTCTATCTGCGTGTCTTCGGGAGTTGGGGCCGGGGAGCCTTCTGGTCCTCTTCTTTTTACCTATTTTTCAACGATCTTCCCGGGTTTTTTCAATTTTTATTTCAAATGTTTGGAATGTCAAAATTCCCAAAATTTTTCTAAATGATGACTGCGGTTCCCAGGGAACCGGATATTTATCGTGGCCTCTTTAAATAAACCTTTATTAACCACAGCAAATGTGCAAATGGGCTTTTCCCGGGAAAGTGCGCATCCTGTGGTTTTGACTATCACTGGATTCCAAATCCTCTTCAACAATGTGACCAGATAAAGATTTGGGTACGAACTCGTCGAAAACTCTATTCATAACCATTTCCGCGGTTTCAATGAGATGTCACCGTCTTTTGGTAATCTATGAATTAAAGTTTTATCTTCGATTTCTTCCGTCTTTTAATTTCTTTGTTCGTTCGTATTAGAATACGCTTTCGTCGTGTGGTCGCCATATTACAATGTCATGAGCTTTTGTTGGAGAGGGGCAGAAGAAATTCTCAATTACTTCAACTCCGTATCCCGGAATTCTTCTGCCAATCTTTTATTCTCTAAAAAAGGCCGTATCAACTGATTTCAAGGTTTTACAAAAGCTAATCTCTGGCGAAGTTGATTGTGTGGTTTTTTTTGGCTCATTCCTTTTGATTGCCACCGGAGACTCGGGGCCAAACTTCTACCGTGAAACATGTGATTAAATTACATATTATGCTCCCCCCTTAACAGGATGTTAAGATCTGCTAACACCAACTGTGGATTTTTATTTTTAAACAACTGGATATTATATAGTAGGCTTTTAAAAGTTTTCAATTACCATTTAAAATGTTGTATGAAGTGTTGCGTTATTTTTAGTGTACTCTTTTGATTTTTGTTATAAATGTTGTTATTTTTTACAAAGAGTCGGGAGGCTCGTTAATAAATGAACCGGTTTTTTTTTTTTTTTTTTTTTTTTTTTATTAAAAATTTTCCAAAATTTTTTTTTTTAATTTTAAACTTGGTCAAAAACCACTGACTTTTGGTAATTTCCCATGATATCAGGGGTTCGAAATGCTTTTTTTTAATTTTATTTTTAATTACTTCTGCTAAATTTAATAGTACCAAAATCGAAGTTTTTTTATTCAAATACATTTCCAAAAGATTGTCTTTTTTTTACCCAGATAGGTTGGAACCTGTCCCTTGGAAAATGGGTAAATATTTAAAAATTCAACCCACCGCAGTGAAGTTCAATATTTAAGTGGAGCAGCATAAAAAAATACATTGGGGGAATCGATTTTCCCCCCCCCCCCTTTCCCTCCCCCCCTTTTAAAGTGTTTTTGTGGAAAAAATTGAAAAAAAAACCTCAACAGCAAATTAAAAAAAAAACAACGAGTTTGCGAAAAAAAAAAACAAAAATATTAAAAATGGGGGCAAACAAAAAAAAATGTATTTCAATTTTGCTAGATGCGTTGAATTTCTTCGGTTTTTTTTCTAATTATATATTTTAGTACTTAGCCCAAATTTATTATGTGTTTTTTTTTTTAAGACGCCTGTATTCCTGATAGGAGTGGTTATTTTGATGGAAATTAATGTGATTTGTGACCCACATAAAAAAGGCTCGGAGGGTTAGATGGTAAAAATTTCTTTATGATTTTTATTATGAAACCTTTTATTAGAAGACTAAAAACAAACAAATAATGGAAAAATTTAAAAAAAAAAAAAAATAATAGAAAATAAAAAAATAAAAAAAATATAAAATAGTTAAGAAAAGGCGGGATGATTTGCCTAGGCATCTCTTCCCATCAACCCAAAGTTAATGTTTGAGCATTAACCCGTTCTGGTGGTTACCCTCCACTAAAGAGATTATTATTATTTCAGTTTCTGAAGGACGCAAAACTTTTGAATCCATTTAAAGCAGAGAGAAGAAAGACAAAATATCAAAGTACAAGTAAGGGAAATGGGGTACCTCCTATTATTTGTCTGAAATTTTCCGTAAAATTAATTCGAAACGAGCGAAATAATCCTACGCGAGAGCGAAAATTGACAAATTAAAAATTAAAATGATTTTACGTTTTTCCCTACTGTCCCTCCAGCTCTGTCGCCTCTGTCGAGACCGTGATCCCTTTTACCTTTAAAGCAATTAAGTTGTTGGGTGGAAGGGAAAATTTCCAAACAAAACCTCCCCTGTGTTTAGGAAATGGTTATTTTTGTAAATTCTTTTTGGAAATGGAACCCGGGGAAATTCTTTCTCTCCTCCTTCTTTCTCTCTCTTCTTTTTCTCTCTTTCTTCTCCCTTCCTTCTCTTTCCTTTCTCTTTCTTTTCCTCTTTCTCTCTCTCCTTCCTCCTCTCTTTCTCCTCTTTTCCTCCCTTCCCTCTCTCTTACTTTCCTTCACCCTTTCTCTTTCCTCTCTTTCCTTCTTTCTTTCTTTCCTTCTTTCTCTTTTCCTCTTTTCTCTCTCCTTTTTCTCTTTTCCCTCTTTTTCTTTTCCTTTCTTATCTTTTCTTTTCTCTTTTATTTCTTTTTCTTTCTCCTCTCTCTCACACACACACACACACACCACTTTTTTTTTTTTGTAATAAAAAACACCTAAATCCTTCAGAACAGACCGTGGGAAAAAAAAAAAGGGGGGGGGGGGAAGAAATTAAATGGGGGGAATTAACGAAAAAGTTGTAAGAGAGGTAAAGAAATAAAATTTTTTATTTTCCAACTTATATTAATTCTTGAAATTTAAAAAAGGGGGCCTTAAAAAACCCCCCCATTTTTTTCCCCCTTCCTTTAAAACTCTTTTTTTTCTCTTTTAATTTTTATAATAATTTTTTTTACATACAACATTGTTTTTTATAAAGAGAAAAAATAATAAAATAAAAAAAAAAAATATTTACTGAAAACCCCCTAAAAAACGAATAATTTTCCCCTGTTTTTTTTTTTCTACAGTTAAATTCGCAAAAAACGGTTTACGATTGTTTTCAAAAAAAAAACCCCTTAAAAAATTTTCTGTGGAAATAGAGGGGTTATTCCTTTTCTTCTCTTTTAAAACTATTTTTTCCCCTTTTCCTTCATCTTCTTTCACATATCTCTTTTTCTTTGCTCTTTTCCTATTTTTTTCCCCCTTTCCTGTCTCTCTCCTCTCTTTTCTCTCTTTCCTCTCTCTCTCTTTCTCTCTCTCTCCCCCTTTTCTTCTCTCTATTTCCCCTTTTTTCCCCTATTTTTTATTTTTGTATATTTTTTTTTTTTCTCTTTCCCTGTTCTCTTCCTAACCGGTTTTTAAAGAAAAAAAATTTTTTTTAAAAAATTTAAAAAGCCCCCCCCTCATAGTGTTGCAACGCTAGATAAAATTTTGAATGTCAGGGGGTCTCCCCCGATTTTTTTCTTCCCCAAATTTTTTAGTTTGAATGCAGGGGGTTCTCTACAGTATTTTTTTTTACCCGATTTAGTTTGGGGAATTTTAAGGGTGGGGTTCTCTTTCTTAAAAAATCTGTTAGCAACAATGAATGTACAGGGATGATATCAAAATTAAACAATGGGCTGAATTTTTCCCCCTTTTAATGTATAAAAAAAGAAAAAAAAAAAAATAAATGTTTTTTTTAAAAAATAAAATTAAAAGGGAAATTATCATATTTGTTTAAAAACCCTTTGGTGATATCACAACTACTCAAACAAAATTTCGAATAAAATTTTAAATGAATTTTCGCAAACCCCGGGTCGAACCCCGACCTGGGGGTTTCGTCCCCCTTACGATCAAGCACGAGGGAGTTAGTAATAAAAATTTTTGTTAATTACGTAAAATTTTTGTATTGTTTTTGATGATAAAAAGTCTTATCAATATACGGGCCCCCAGAAAATGTTTTTTCAAAATTTTTAAAATTTTTTTTTTTTTTTTTTTTTGAGATTTTTTTTTTTCCCAAACTTTAATTATTTTTAGTATTCCCCCTAAGGTCTTAAAAAAATTAAAAAAAAAAAATTTAAAAAAATAAAAAAGGGTGGCTAAATTTTAAAAAGGAAGAAAGTTAAATAACCAAAAGGTCCCCCCAACTCGGGGAAAAGGGGCTGTGATTGGTTGAAAAACCCCTTTTTAGGTTTCACCTTCTTCATAATGCGGCCCTTAACTTTTTTCGAGAGTCGAAACCCAAATTTGGGTTTTTAAAAAAAGGGTTTTAATTGGGGTTTTTTTGGGGTGTTTTGGGAATAAAAATAGCCCCCCTGAAAATTGTTTTAAAAAAAAATTTCCCCCCTAAATTCCCAAAAGATACCCCCCAAAAAAGGCCCCCAGAAAAATACTAAATCTCGTTCAAAAATTTTTATAAAAATATGTATTTCTTTTTTTAAAAAAAAAAAAACATTTTTTTTTCTGGGCGAAACCCAAAAAACACTTGAGCATTTTTTTTTTTTTTTCAATTTAAATCATGAAAATTACGATTTGGGATTTTGGAGAAAAAAAAAGGGTGCGGCAAAAAAAAAACAGTTAACCAACGGACCCCAACTATTTGGGGGGAATTTCAAAACATTCCCCTTTTTAAAAAATTTTAATTTTTTTTTCCCCTTTTAAAATTCCAACCCCGGAGGGGTTTTTAAAAAGTGTTTGCCCCCATGTTAACCCTGTGTAAAAATTTTGCATGGCTAGTTTTTTAAAAAATTTTCTGAGATAGGTAATAAGGGGGTTAAAATTTTCAATAGCAAAAAAAATAACAACCCCAAAAATATTTTGGGGAACCCTTTATTTTTGGGCCTTCTTTTAAAACAGCCCAAAATTTAAAAATATTGTCATAAAAGGGTTTTTTTTTTAAAAAAATAAAAATCCAAAAAACCCCTAGGGGTATAAAAACCCATTTTTTTTAAATTTTTTAAAAATTAAAAAAAAAAAAAAAAACCAAAAAAAAATTTAATTAAAAAAATATTTATTCAAAAAATAAAAAAAAAAAAAAAGGAAAAAACTTCCCATTCTTTTAATCTGAATTTTAAAAAAAAAATATTAAAATTTAAAAAAAAAAAAATTTTCAGAGAATGAAATTTTTTTTCAGTTTTTTTTAAAAAAAAAATTTTAAAAAAATGGTGGGGGAAATTTTTTTTAAAATTTCCCCCGTTTTTTTTGTTAAATTTTTTTTGTTTTTTTTAAAAAAAAAAAATTTGATTTTTTTTGGAATTTTAAAAAAAAGCATTAAAAAATAATTCAAGAGGGGAGAAAAATGAAAGAAATCAAAAACCCCTTTCCAAAACCCTTTTTTTTTAATCAATTGGGTGATTTTGGAATTTTAATTGGCCTTTTTTATTTTTTTAAAGCACTGCATTTAATTGGTTTTTTTTAAGCAGAAAAATTTTTTTTTTAAATTTTTATGAAAAATTTTTTTCCTTCCCAGAAAAAAAAAGTTTTTTTGGAACGAATTTTGTTTAATAATTTTGGTTTTTAGGCATTTTGTTTTTTCGCCCTTGCCCAAAAAAATTTGGGGTGGGGAAAAAAGAAAATCCCAAACAATTCCAAAAGTAAAAAAAGTTTTTAAAAACCAAAAAAAATTTGGGAAAATTTTAAATAGTTTAGATACGTTTTTTTTTATAAAAAATTTAATAAATTTTAAAAAAATTTAAAAAAAAAAAGTTTCATTTAATTTTTTAAAAAATTTTAGCTCAACAAGGCCCTTTTTTTTTTTTGGGGTTTTTTTTTTAAATTAAAAAAGAAAAACAGGAAAAATTGTATAAAAAAAAACCCCTTTAAAAAAAAAAGGAGGAAGGGGAAAAAAACAAAAAGAGGAGAAGAGAAAAGGTGAGAGTGAGTGAGGGGAGAAAAGAAAAAAGATAAAAAGGGAGAGAAAAAAAGAAGAAAGGGGGAGAGAGAGAGGGGAATTTTGGAAAACCAAAAAAAAAATTTTAAAAATTGTGCAATTGAGGAGTTTAAAATAAAAAATATAAGAAGAAGTAAAAAAAAAAAGTGAAAAGGGGAAGAGAAAAAGGGAAAAAAGAAGAGATAGAGAAAGAGAGGAAGAAAAAATGAAAAGACAGAGAAAGAAGAAAAGGGGGAAGAGAAGAAGGGGAGAAGGGGAGACAAAAAAGAACAGAAAGGGAAGAAAAAAGGAAAAGGGGAAAAATTTAATTGGAGACATCATGTAAAGGATCTTGTTTTAAAAAGGGTTTTCCGGGGCCAAAGGGTTTTTTTTTAGAAAATTTCCATATCTCTGGTAAAATTTTGAACTTTTTGTAAAGGGGATACAGCCTGAAAAAATAAAAACACTAAAACTATGCTTAATGGAAAGCATGATTTATAACCCCCCTTGGGGGAAAAATAGTTCTTGAAAAATTTCCGGGAAATGCCAAACAAAAAAAATTGTTTTTAAAATTGAAAACCCCCAAGATCGACGGGGGATAACGCCAAAAACAGGTCTTTTTAATTTTTAATAAAAAATTGAAAAAAACTTCACCCAAAAAAATGAAAAAAATTTTTTCCTTTTTAAACCCCTACTTTATACAAAGAAAAATAGGGAAAGGACCATTTAATTAAAAAAACCGGGGAAAATTTGATTTAAACCTTTTTTAAAAAAACCCCAACATTTTCCAAAAAAACCAAAAAGGAATTTAAAAAAGTGCCTTTTAAGGCAATGAAAAAAAAAACAAACATAAAATGCTTTAAAAAAAGATGGTTTCCCCCCCCAAATACAAAAAATTCTATCAGACTTCGTACCGAAGGAATTTTTCGTATTGTGTTACTCAAACCGCCCCACAAAAAAAAACCCCAGTTTTAAATGTACCCAAAGCATCTCGAACCAAAGCATAAAAAAATCATCACACCAAGCGAGGGAGAATTACCACCATTTCCGATCCTACCCTAAAAAAGGCAAATGCTACCGCCATAGCCCCAAAAAAAACCCGTAAAAACGGCTTCCCTTTAAAAACGGAGTGAAAGCAAAAAGGCCCCTCAAGAAACCCCCTATTCACAGGGGCCCGGGAAGTAAAGTTCCACTTCCCCCATTTGGGGGGGTTTTTAATGCTCCGATCGTACATGGGGGATTTTTTTTTAAAAGATTGAATCACTGTACTATTAACCCATTCTAGTCACTTTTTTGGGGGATCGGCAAAAATTTTGACTTGTAATAAAAATTTTGTCTAGTAAAAGGGGAAAAAACCGTACAGGGAAAAAAAAAAAAAGTTCAAACATGATTAAAAATTTTTAAAATTTAATAAAAATTTTCCAGGCCAATCTGAGATGTTTAAATCCCAGTCAGCTATTTTGGGGCTCAGGTTACATCGCAAAATTTTTGCAATGTAAAAATACCCCCGACAAGCAAATCATGTGCCCCCCCAAAAAATTTTTTTTTTAACTCATTAAAAAACCCCCAGGCCCATAGCTAAAAAAACTTTTTTACCCAGGACTAAAGGGGGCGCCCTTTTAAAACCATCTAAAATTCTGGGGATACCATACGTTTGTTGTATCAAATGTTCGGGGGCCTTTTTAAAACCCAAAAAAGATCAAAAATTTTCAAAAAAAAATTGGTGAAAAAATTTTTTTTATGCTACACAAATCGGGGTTATCCCCCAATATTAAAAAAATGAATTTTTCCCCCAGATAATTTTTTCGGGCCCGGAAAAGAGATCCCGTCAAATCTAATAAGAAACGGGGGGGGGGGTTTTTTTGCCCCCAAACGTCTCACTTTACACTAAATACAAAATGGGCACCTGAGGGGAAAATGTGAGACAATGTTAAAAAATTTATAAGGGGAGATCTTTTTTCTGCCTTAGTTTATTTAAAATTTCCCCCTGTAAAAAGTTCCCAAAACCTAAAAACTTTTGAACTTTTTTTTAAAAAAAAAACATTTTAATAAAAGGGGCAAAAAATAATTCTAGGTGACTTTAACATCCCCGATTTTTTTGTACAATAGAAAAGCACCTATAATAAACTTCAATTTTTTTAAAGGTTTTAAGTTATTTTTAAAATTTTTCCCCAAAAATACCGAAAAAAAAATTTTAAAAAAAAATTTTTGGGGCCCCTGCTTGAAATTTTGACTCACATTCATTTCCCAACTTCAAAAAAACGGAAAATTATTAAATAACTCGTGGAAAACCCCCCGTAAAAAAAGGATAACATCACCCCCTAATTAAAAATAGGTATAAAAAAATTACCAAGAAAAACCTGATCAATATTTTAAACTAAATTTAATTTTAAAAAACCCCAATTTTTCCAAGTTAAAATAGAATTAGAAAAAAATAAATGGGTGACAAAAAAAAATTTGTTTATCCTAACAATATTTTTGCCCCTTACACAAGACTGTAAGTTTTTAAAAGGGGCCACTTTCCCCCACTTCTATCCCCCCAAAATCAAAAATTTCCCCTTTGGGGGGCTCACACAACTAAAAAAATTTTAACCCCAAAGAACGTTTACGAAAAAAAAAAAAAAAAATCGAACAAAAAACAAAAAACTAAACCCCGAAAAAACAGTAAAAAAAGCAAATAAAAAAGTTTTTAAAAACCTTCCCCCAAAAAACCGTAAAAACAGTTAAAAAGATAGTAAATTTTTTTGGAAATTCATTAAAAAAAAAAAGAGCCGGAAAATTAAAAAATATAAATTAAAAAAAATAATCTCTCTCCTTAAAGGGTTTTACAAGCTTTCGTGAAAAAACTTCCGACTCTTTTTTCTCCTTTTCTCATGCACTTTTTAAAATTTTTAACCTTCCCCCCAGTAAAACCAGGGGGCTTTTTTCTTTCCAAAAAGGGTTAGAAAACCGATATTTTGTTTTAAATCAATCAAATTGAAAATAAAAAACCGCAGGCCCAGGCGGAATTTTTACCCCTTTTCAAAAAAATTCCAAATGGGTTCGTACGATCTTATGATTCTTTTTAAACCCTCATTAGATAAAAACTGTCTTTCCCCCCAAAAATTTAAAAAAGCGTGTCACTCCATTTAAAAAAAATTCCCCTAAATAGGGGGGCCAGCGTCCTATTAAAAAATTTAAAGCTTTCGCTAAAATCTTTGAAGGAATAATTTTGATACCTTTTATTTTTTATTCAAACAAGTAACAAAATTATCAAAAAGGGCTTAAAACCCTTTTCCCGTTTTCAAACTTGGAGAGTTTTTCCCCCTTTAAAAAAAAATTTTAACCCCAACAAAAAAGACTACTTATACCCCCGTTTAAAAAGCATTTGACCGACTTAAAAAATATGCCAAACCGAAAAAAGAAAAAACTCTAGGTTTTTCCCGACCATCTTTACTTTTTTCACATCATACCAAAAAACCCCCAAACAAAAAACGGGGAATTCAATCACACCCCAATCTGGAGTACTCAGGGGCAAAAATATCAGCCTTTTTTTTATAAAGATTATGACAATTTGAAATCATTTAAAAAATTTTCACCTCAGCCTTTATCTGACGACTTCAAAAATTTACAAAGCTATTAACTCGCCCGGGGAAATGCCCCCCCTTTTTTAAAAGGGGGATAGATGCGTATTGATTGGGTAACAACAATTTGGTTTTTAAATTTCCCTTTTCCCTTAATTAAACCCCCTTTCTTTTTGAAAAAAAAAAAACGCTGCAAAAAAAAAACACCATAAATAATCAACCCGTGGAAAAATACAAAATTTTAAGACCTTGGTGGTTATACCCCAACAAAAAATTTTCCCCATACCACAAAAGAACAAATTGCAACCCCCGGGCCCACGGAAATTGGGGGTGATTTTTCATATTGCAAACAAATTTTTTATTTAAGCATTTTTGGGTTTTGTAATCTTATTGATCAAAAGTTAATACCCTCACTGAAGGTCCCCCAGAAAAAAAAATTTTCCCCAAAAACAACGAAAAAATACAAGCAAATTTCTAGATATTATTCAAAAAAATAAAAAAATTTTTCCCCAATCCAAGCAAAATTTTACTCGCTTCTTATAAAAAAAGGGGCCCGTTTAACTGGGATCAAAGGGAAACTAGAAAAAAAAAATTTTTTAAAAAATAAAAATAATCATTGACGCACCCAAATTCTTT
Source organism: Bactericera cockerelli (assembly GCA_024516035.1). NCBI lineage: Eukaryota > Metazoa > Arthropoda > Insecta > Hemiptera > Triozidae > Bactericera > Bactericera cockerelli. The sequence goes on from JAMCCL010000193.1 coordinate 28,879, forward strand.
CAAAGACCCCTTTTAAAGTTCCCACCGGGCCTGAAAAAAAAAATTTTCTTTACTTTTCAAAAATATTTTCCCCCCAAAAACCCCCCACAATCGTCCGAAGACATTAATAACTTGGCAAAAAAAAACCGTTTTTTCTTTTAAAAATACAAGATTTACAGATTTTTAACCCCCAAAAAGCCTAATTCAAAAATAAAATCCGTTAAACATTGGTCAAAATTTTAAACTATACATTTTTTCCTTTTTTGTACTTAATTATAAAAAAATTGTTTTTAAAAATTTTACCCCTTAAAAATTAAAAAACCTATATGATATATAGCTAAAAGTTTTTTTTTAAAAATTCCTTTTTTTTGAAATTTTTCATTTTAATAAAAAAAAAAAAAAAAAAAAAATTAAAAAAAAAAAAGGGGCGGAAAAAAAGGGTGGAAGGAAAAATGAAAGGAGGGGAAAGAAAGGAAACACGGGGCTGACTTAAAAGAAAAAAAGGGGGGGAGGATTATATTAAAATTGGGGGAGAATATGAGTAGGGAAAAGGGGGGAAAGAGTAGATGAGGGGAAAAAAAAAAAATTTTAAAAAAAGGAAGGGAGGGGGGGAAGGGGAAAGAGGGGAATTTTTTAAAAAAGAAAAAAAAAAAACTTTATTTTTCTCCTTTTAAAGTTTTTGACATTGAGTTTTCTTCCCCTGAATAATAATTTTCCCCGAACATTATTAAGCTTTTTTTGGCGGGCCCCAATTTTTTCCCAAAAAAAATTTTATTCGTTTTCAGATTTAACGTAATGGGCCTGTTTAGACCCAAATTTTTCGCAAACTTCCCCTTTAAAAATTGGGGGAAAAAAAATTTTGAAAGAAAATCTTGCCCATTGAAAAACCCCTTAGCAAAAAATCCAAAACCCTTTTTTTAAGGGTTGGGGGGGGGAAAATTAAAAGGGGATAACCCCCACTTTATTTAGGCAGTATTAAATTAAAAGTAAATTTTTATTTATTTTTTTTAAAATTTTTTTTCTTTATATTGTAATTTTAAAATTTTAATTATCTGTGTTGAAAGAAAAATTTCCCCAATTTTAAAAAGTGAAATAAATAAAAAAATAAAAAATAAATTCGTTTATTGAGTACGTTGTTCTTTCGATCACAGAAGGGGGGTTTCCCCGGGGGCGACGAGCGCACGGGGACTTTACGATTTTAAAGACCTTTTCGATTTACACAGACTTTACGAGTTTACACGAGATTAAGAGTTTTTCCCCCCAGTTAGGGTCTGACGGACTTGACGAGTCGCACGAGACTGACAAGTCGCCGAGCAGCCATGGGGGATCAGCAAGATAGAGGTTAAAATCAAAGTCAGGGACTGCCCAAAAATTTACTCTAAATGTGAAGGTTTTTTTTTTTTCCCCCTTTTTTTTTTTTTTTTTTTTTTTTGGGGTATAAAATTTTTTTCTAGAAATTTTTTATTTATTTTTTTAAAAATAAAAAAAAAACCCACAATTGAAAAAAACTCTTTAAAAAAATTTCCCAAAAGGAGTGAAACCCCCCAAAACATGTTGCTTCCCCGTTGAATAGCGGCGAAATCCGTTTTTTTCAGGAAACCTTGGCCCCCGGGCTGCCCCATCTTGTTAGTTTTTACCAAAGTCTCAAAATCTTTTTTTGGGCCCAAAGACCTGGCCTTTTAGTTTGAAAGTAAGGGTAGAACAAATAGTTTTGATCCCGATGCATTGGTACTTCTTGGTTTTTTTTTTAGGGGTTTCCCCTGCGCGGTCCACAAGTTTTTTGGTTTCGACCAATAAGGCCCCAGGGGTCTAAAAGTGCATCCCCCCAAACCAAAAATTTTTTTGTTTCCGGCACAAAGAAGCCTGGGTCGTTTCCATTATAGCCAAGGGGTTAAAGTGGGGGGAAATTGATTGATGTAAAAATCGATGTATTATACATTCAATTTGGTGCCAGGGAAAAAAACCTTTACCCCTTTTCCCCTTAGTCCTGATGACCTTGGGCCTGAAAAATAATTCCACAAAACCCTTTAGTTTCCTTTATTTTTTTGGGAAAACCCCAAAAGGAGACAATAAAGTTCTGAAAAGGCAAGTTTTCCTTTTGTCCCAAGTTTTTTGAAAAGGTTTTGCTGGGCCCGGGACCCAAATTCTGGTTTTTTGCCAAAAAAAAGGATTTTTTGAAAACTTAAAAAATTCCCCCTTTTTAAAAGATCAATTAGTGCTATTTATCCAAATTTTTTAAAAGATGTTTTGGGTTTTATTTTGAATTTCTTTTCCGGGGAAAAATCCATAACTTCTTTTTAAAGATTAAATAACTTTTTTTCCCCTAAAAGAGGTATTTTGAGCATCAAGCCCCGCCCCAAGAAAAAGACTGAGGAAAGCTGGAAGAGCGAGGCATGATTTTGCTTTAACCAATTCCCCCTTTCTTTATAGGAATCCCCCTACCCTTGATTTTTGTTTAAAGTGTATTTAAAAAAAGTTAAAAAAATATATAAAAGTTTATCGATAGACCTAATTTTTTTGGGGAATTTTAAAGGGGGTGTTCCTTTGGGGTAGGTCATTTTTGGGAAAAATAACATTTTTAAAAAGACATGCTACATGGCTTTAATTTTTTCTAGAGAGTATGAGAAGTTTTAATTTTTTTTTTTGGGGGTATAAAACCCGGGAAAATCCAGCATCAAAAAAAGGAGAACCCAGCAAGCGATTTTTCCCTTTTTTAGAGGGGATCCCCGGTAAAATTTTAAATTTAAGTTGGGGCTGAGATTTAAAAAATTTTTACTTTGAACAAAAATACAACCACACTTTTCGGATTTTTTCAGCCCAATTTTTTTCCCCTTTCAAGATTTTTGAATTTTCCAAAAATTTTTATCGGGAGTTTTCGAAAAGACCCATCATCAAATCCCCAATGTTCAGCTTGATTGGGGGTTTTTAAAATTTGGGGTAATGTGAGGTAAAAAAAGGGGGCCCCAGGGATCCCTTTGGGGTGGAAACCCTTTTTGAGATAAACCCCAAAAACTTTACCGAAAAAAAAAAAAAGTGGTTTTTGGAAAATTGATCTGGAATGGTAAAGGGGGGGACTTTCTTTTTATTCTTTAAGCATTACATCAGAGATATTTTTTAAATGAAAAAGGGAAAATTGAACCCAAAAAAACATTTTTTAGTCTCCCCCCTTTTTTAAAAATTTAAAAAAAAAATTTTTTTAAAAAACCCGTACCATTTTTTACTGACAGGTTTGTTTTAAAAAAAAATTTTTTTCCCCAAATTTATATTTGGGGGAATTTGTGAAATGTAACCATAAAGAAAAAAAAAAAAAAAATCTTGATGGTAGAAAAGGGTTGGCCCCTAGTTGGTAACTAGTAGGTAGGGCCCCTTGGTTTTGAACCCCCCCCATTTTTAAAATTTTTCCCCAAATTTTTTTTTAGAATTTCCCACATAATAATAAGACTTGGGGTTTTTGGGGTAGATTGTGTTTAAACATTAACCTCGCCTGGGGGTTATATTTAAAAGAAAATTAAAAAATTTTTTTGGAAAAAAATTTTAAGCACAAAAAAAAAAAAACACGATTATCTTGATTTAAATGATAACAATGGAAAGTTTTTTTTTTTAGAATTATCTTGAAAGTCCCCTTACCAAACCCCTCTAAACAAGGTCATGTTTTTTGAAATAGTTTACGGGGTTTTTTTAAAAAAGAACCTTTTTAAAATTAAACAAAAAAACCAAAAAAAAAAACAAATCAAGGAAAAAAAGTAGAGTAAAAAGAAATTTTAATTTTTTTTCTCCCCCCTCGATTGAAAATCCCCCATTTTAAATTCCCCCCAAAAAAAAAAATTCCGGGCCCCCTGCTCAAAGAGCCCCGCCATGTTAAAATCAGAGCTGGGTTTTCACGCTACACCCCCGGTTTTACAAAAAAAGGGAAAAAAGGTGGCTCAAAACTGTCTTTTGGGGAAAACGAAGTAGTCACGGGGGGCCCCCAATTTTTTGAGGCGGACTTTTTGGGGGGGGCGCCCCCTGATTTCGACGGTGATTTTTTTCCTTTTTTGTTATTGTGGGGCCCCAATTTTTTTTGGGGGTTTCATCAAAAAAACGAGAAAAAATGCTTAAAAATTCATAAAACTAACCAACCATCTTTTTCCAAAAATTTTTAATTCGAAAAATATTCGTTTTCCCCTTACAACAACCCAAAATTGTCCTCACGGGGGGTGGGGGGCCCCCCAAAACCAAAATTTTCAGAGCCGAAAAAACCCCCACCCCGCCGGTACCCCAACCCGGGGGCCCCTGGGTGCAAGCCGAACGTGCAAAAGCTAAGCCAATTTACAAATCTGTTTAAAAACATAAAAATGATACGTTCATATGACCGTTCATATGACAAGTTCATATGATATTTCATTGACACATTTTTTAAAGACACAGCTCATTTTGTTAAACAGAAAACAATCAGTCTGAAAAAAAACACCAAAAGAATAAAAAAATGCTGGTCTTGCTCCCCAGTTGGTGCCCGCTGCCCGGGGTTCAAAAGCCGCAATGACCCCCCCTTACTTTGAAAGGATTTCAGCCGGGGTTTTCTAACCCCAAATGTGACGGCGAGGGGGGGGCCAATGTCCACTATCCCTACCTAAAAAGGGCTTGAGGAGCGGTTTTAAAAGGAACAGGTCATTTGTACCCCCGGGGGGACGTTGAAATTTTTCAGTGAGGGGAGGAAACCCTGTTTTTTTTTAAAGTTTTAAAATATGTTTTTTTTTGGGGAATTTTCCCCTTTAATTTTTAATTTAAAAAAACCCTTTTAAAATGTCAATTTTTTTTTTTTTAAAAAAAAAAATTTGATAAGTGTTTTCCCCCTGAACTCTATTTTAAAAAAAACTTCGTTTTGTATGTTCCCCTTGAAATTTTGCATTTGGGGGAGGGATTTAGTTTGCATTCATAAAGAATTTTTGCTGTGCAAATACCTTAAAAAAAATTTTTTTGGGATGTTTGGCGGGGGCAAATTGATTTCCCCCCTCCCCACTCACATAAAAAAAGGGAAAACCCCCCTCTTAATTTTGGGGATTTTTGGAGAAAGGGGCCCCCTTTTCACCCTTCCCTCGGGGGGTATAAACCCGGGGTTTTATTTATTCTACTGTTAAAAATTTTTTTTACGATTTTCAAAAATTTTTACAGGGGTTTTTTAAAAAAAAGAGGTGTCAAATTTTTTTTAAAATTTTTATTATTTACATTTAAAAAGGAAAAAAACCCCAAAAAATTTCTGGCCCCTTTTTCAATGATTCCACAATATTCAAAATCCAAATGTTCCTCCACCCCCCCTTTTCCCCCCCCCCCCACCCCCCTGCTACCCCAAACCACTCGATCCGCCCCCCGGCCCCCAGAATTAAAAAAGGGCCCCCAAAAAAAAACCCCAACCCAATGGGGGGAAAAGCGATAAGCCCCTTTTTTACAGAACCGTCCCCCCGCGGGAAAAAAAGGGTTTATCGCTGATGGAAAATTGCGGACAAACCCCATCGATCACACCCAGCTTTAAAAAGGGCCCGTTAAAAAGGGACAGCGGTGAATTAATTCCCCAACCCCCAAGTAGGAAGACGCGTTTCGGGGAAAAACGCAGGTTCGAAAGGGGTTTTTTTGGCGATTGGGGGTTAAAAAAGGAGGTGTAAAAAAAAAAAAACAAGGGCCCCGGCCCCTTCCCCGGCAAAGCTCGGGTCGAATGGTTTTTTCCCGTTCTTTTTTCAAAAAAGTACGGGCCCCCCCCGATTTTGGGGCCGGGAAATCGAAACAAAGCAGAATTTTCGTTGGTGAGTTTTAAAATTTTTTTTTGAATGTTTTTTTAAATTTTTTGTTTTTTAAAATTTTTATTTAATTCTAAAAAGATTTTTGGCAAAATTTGTGTTAGGACAATTTAAAAAAAAAATTCATTTTTTCCCCAGGGGAAAAAAAAATTTCGTCGGTACTTGTAAGGCTTTTAAAATAACAGTTTTTTTTTTTGGGGAATTCTAGCATATATTTTTTGGAATTAAAATTTTGAAACTGATTTTTTTTTTTTGAAAATTGAGTCCTCCTAAGTTTTGAAAGGTTTTTTTTTTTAAAATTTTTGTCTTTATCAGTTGCCTGATTTTTTTTTTTTTTTATCCAAAAATTTTTTTTTTATTTTCTTTTGTAAAAATTTTTATTTACTAGGTAAAGAGGAAGGGGTTTTTTCAATTATAAAATTTTCTAAAGAATTAGTAGTAAAAATTTTGCAATATTTTACAAAAAATAGGGGGTTAAAATCGAAAAAAATTCCCCCTTTTTGCAGGACAAAAATGGGTTTCGTTTATCTAAGAAGGTGAAAGGAAATTTCCCCCCCTTTTAAACCCCGGTATTAAACCCCGACCCCAAAACGTTAGTGTTGGCCCCCCAATCAGAGCAGCCCGGGCGGTAGATTTCCCAAATGGGCCCCTTTTCGAAGGCCCGGGGACATTCCCCAAAATGTGTTTTCCTTTTTAAAAAGGGAAAGGGGGGGGGCAACGTGTTAATGGGGAGCAGGGAGGGGAAAGTTTTAAATTTGGGTGGGGGGATCAACGTGTTTTAAATTTAAAAAGTAGTAAAACCCTCAATGGAAGCCCCGTGATAATAGAGTAAGGTAGATAAAATTTTTTTTTTTTTCCCGGTGGCCCCAAATTGTTTAGTTTTGTTATATTAATTATTAAAAAAGTTTTTTTTTTTTTTTTTATTTTAGGGTAGTAATAAAAGGGGGAGAGAAAAGAAAAAAATTTTAAAAAAGAGTTTTAAAAAAATGACACCCCTTTAGTGCCCCCAAAACTTGGATGTCCCCCTTAAAGGCCCCAAAACCCCCCAAACGACGCGACGCGGCCCCATACCCCAAACAAGATTTTTCAAAAAATGGTTTGGGGGCCCAAAATTTTAAAAAAGGATTATATCTGGGGGTTTGAAAATTTTAACCCCCTGCAAAAGGCGTTTTTAAGGGGGACTGAAAAGGGTCAGCAACCCAAAATTTTTTAAAAATTTTGGGGCCTTAAAATTACAATAAATTTTAAATTTAAAAATAAGTAATCGGGGGGTTTAAAAAACAAAGAAATTTATTATTATTGGGGAAATTTTATAAAAAAATGAAACAGCTGGGGGTTAAAAATTTTAAAAAAAATCGAGAGAAAAAAAAAATTTAAAAAAAAAAATTAAAATAGGGGGCGAAATTAAACTAAAAGATTTTTATCAAATGAAAAATTTAAAATCTCTTATGTTACGAGAATTTGCACTTTTTCCCTTAATGACAAAAATTTAAAAGGGGGTTTTAAAAAGGAAAAAAAATAAAAGTAAAAAAAAGCTTTTCAAAAGAGGGGATTTTAAATTTTTTTGTAAAAATCACCTTAAAAAAAAGTTTTTTTTTTTATTGTTTTTTTTAAAAAATTGAGGGGTTTTCGAATTTTAAAAATTTTTTTTCGAGTAAATCGGGGAAAAAAAAGGGGTTTTTTTGAATTGTTTTTCTTTTTCCTCTTTTTGTCTTTGTAAACTTTTTTTCTTATATTAAAATTTTTTAATATCAAAACCTTTTTACAAGGAACAGTGAAAACTAAATTAACACGCCCCCTATGTTTAAAAATCTATTGTGACCATTTTTAAAAAGGTTTAAAAACGAGGTTGGGGAGATAGATAGAAAAGGACGGGGGATTCAAAACCTCCTCCCCCCGGGAAATTTTGCCCCAGCTACTTACTTTAAACCCCCCTCCCCCCCTAGGTGGGGGGGGAAAAGCCACCCCCCGTGTTTGTAAAAAACAGAATTTTTTTGGGAAAGTCTGCTCCAACCGGGATAAACCCAAAACAAAACTAAAAACAAGGGCAGAAAAACTGAACCGTCAGGCCACGGGGGGGGCCCTTTGGGGCCCCAAAGGTATGTGGGTTTAAAAAATTTTGGCATTCAATTTCCCCCTGGACCCCCTTCCCAAACGGAACCCCCTGTTAACCCGCCAATAAAAATTAAATAATAATAAAAAATCGCCTTTTTATACTGCCCGATGGGGGACTTTAAAGCCCCTTAAAATTCACGGGGGTCTCAGACAAAATTTTTTTATTTTTTTGGTAAAAACCCAAAAAGGGGAGGAAAACTTGTCATCCCCGGAGGGCTTCAACCCCACGACCTTGGAATCCCTGGTTTTTCACGAGCCCCCGGCCTTTACCATTACTACCGGGGATGACAAAGAGGGGTTGTTTTATTTTTTGGGCAAAACACAGGGCCCCCCGAATTCCCTAACACTGCAACACACTGGGATATTGCCAGGGGCAAAAACCCCCCCCCTTTAGGTGGGACATTATTCCCCATTTTTTTTTTTTAAAATTTATTTTGTCTTTTTTTTTTTTTGTTTTTTTTTTTTTTCTTTTTTTAATTTTTATACTGTTCCCTTTTTGTACTTTGTCCTCCTAAAAAGTTAAAAAAAAAACACACACACATATGCGTAAAAAGGGAAAATTACCCCTTTCACAAAGGGGGGATTCAAATAAAAAATCAAAAAAGGGCCCGACTTACTCCAGCCTTCCCCCCCGTAGGAAAAAAAAAATTTTTAAAATGAAAAAAAAAAAAAAAATGGAAAAAAAGAAGACTTGAAAAAGCACGAAGTCCGACCCCACGTGGGTTTTGTGTTAAAAAATGACAAGGAATTTTTTTGGGGCGGGGGAAAAAAACCCACACACAAAACTTTTTTTTTTATTTAACATTTTAAAAAATTTTTGGAAAACATATTAAAAAACAACATTTAAATTAAAAAAACAAATAAGAAAAAAAAAAGAGAAAAAAATATAGAAAAAAAAAATTAAATAGGGGGTCTTATAAAGTCCCCCCCGGGCCTGGTTTTTCCCCCGAAAACGCCGAATATCAAAAAACGAAAAAACCCCCTTATTTTTAAAAATTTTGGGGGGATTGTTTTTAAAACCCAATTTTTTTTTTTAAAATTTAAATAGAAGGGAAAAGTTTTGGGGAAAATATTTTTTAAAAAGGTCTTATTGAGAAAGTTCTTAACAATAAATTTTATTTGGTGCAAAAAACCCCCCCGTTTTCAGAAAGGGGGTGGGACGTTGCGTAATATCCATATTTTTTTAAAACCCGTACCCTTAAAACCGGGGAAAATTAAAAGGAAAAATTTTTTCTTTTTAATAATAACCCCAAAAGAAAAACCTTTGGGGAAAAAGTTTTAAAATCACATACCTGTTTATTTTAGTTTCTGGCGGTTTCGTCGGGGCCCCCGGAAAACAAAGTCAAAAAAATTTTAAAAAGAAAAAAAAAATAAATTTTGACTTTTTTCGAAAGTTCTTCCCCTTTTAAAAGTTTTTTTTTAAAAGGGGAAAAAATTTTTCCAAATTTTTTCGGTTAACGAGGATAGGTAAAAAAAAAAGGATTTTACGCAGGACGTCCGACCCGGGGATCTCAAGAACGGTAAGTGTTTTAAAGTCATTTTAAATTTTTGAATTTTAACCCCTTTTCTTAAAAAGCCTTTAAAAAACCAAAAATGCAAAAGGGGCAACCTTTTTTTTTAAAAATTTTTTAAATTTTTTCCACCCCCGTGACGGGGCCCCAGTAGGAAAAAAAAAATTTGGGGTGAAAAAAACCCCCCAAATATAAAGGAATAGGGGGTTTTTTCGTTTTTTGATATTCTTAGCCCCTTTTTGAAAAAAAACCCGGGGGCCCGGGGGGGGGAGATTTTTGAAGACCCTGTATGTATATGTATAAAAAAGTAAGCCCCAACTCAAGGGGGGGTTATTCCTTTTTTGGGAATAAAATCTCTTCCACCCAACCCTTAGGATGAAAAATAGCGGGGGTTTTTCCTGGGGTTTTTTTTTTATGCCTTTATTATATGCTTTTCAAATATACACCGACCCCATAGTTGATCGAAAGGGGGAGGGTTTTTTAACCCCCGGGGGTCGGGGTTTTTAAGCCCCCTTTTTTGCGGGGTTTTTTGTAAAGGGTTTGAGTATTTTTTGACATCACGAAAGTCCGAGATTTTCAAAATTTTTGATAAAATAATATGCATAATTTACATATATAAAAAAATTTAAAAAAAAATTTTTCCCCCTTTTTCCCAGGAATTTGAAAAATTCGTTGCGTCCCCCCCTGAAATGATCAAAGCCCCAAATCCGGAATTTTACCAAAACCCAAAGCAATAAAAAAACCCCAAAGGAATTTTCCCAATCCAAGGGAATGACCTAACCCAGGTCAATGACCTGCCCCAAAAAAGCTTTTTGGCCCCGGTTTTAATGACCTGACCCAAGTCGGAAAAAAGTTTAAAAAAAAACGTCCCCAATCCCAAAAAGGGGGCTGATGTTGTTTTTTCATAGTGAAAGCGGGGGCATGAGAAAAGGCCCCCCCCTCTGCGAGGGAGGGGCCCCAAAGGAAAAAAAAAGTTAAATGGGGAAGGGGGTGGGTGGAAAAACCCCACCCTATATCCCCCTTTAAAACAGGAGGTATTATTATTAAATAATACAAGCTTTTTTAGATAAAAATTTGGGCATTATGTACTTTTTTACATACAAATAATTATTTTAAACAATGAAAAAAATAGAAACAATATAAACAAAAAAATGAAAAAGAAAAAAAAATAAAAAAAAACAATTCCTAACAAAAGGGGGGGTTTTTTCCCCCGGGGAAAAACACTTCCAGGGAAAACCCACCCCTTTAATAAACACGGTAATTGTGAAATTTAAAAAATCCTTGGGGGTTTTTTCCCCATCCCCCAAGCCCCCAATCCAGGTGGTTTTAAAAAAAGGGGTGGTTTCCGTCGCCCCCCGGTTTGGATCCAACCCTTTTTAAACCCAAAACCCCTTTTTTTTTAACAAAGAAATATTGCCCCTTTTTTTTTAAAAAAACCTAACTGGCGATTAGTTTAAAAGGGGTGTCAAATCCACAATTTTTTTTTTTTTGGAAGAAGGGGAAAAGTTTTTTTGTTTTTTAAAAATAAAAAAATTTTTAGGGCCCCTACTTTCCGGAAGGGAAGGGGATGCAAGAAGCATTTCCTCTTTAAAAAGGCCAGCCCAAATTTTTTTGGTAAAGAAAATAATATTTTTGGGGTCCCCCAAATTTTTTAAATTTTTCCCAAATCCACAAAATTTTAAAAAGTATGAGTTTAGAAAAATTCCCCCGGTTTTTAAGTGTAAAGTTTGGGGGAAGAGTTTTCCAAAGGGAAAACCCCGGGCCCTTTTGTTGGGGGCATATCGTTTTAACAAAAAGAGTGAGAAGTTTTATTAGGGGGACATTTTTTCTAATATTTTTTTTATTCTTTTCCCCCTTTTTTAAAAATTTTCCTTTTTTTTTATTGTTAAAATTACTTTTTATGTACTATTTTAAAATTTTTTTCTAAAAAATGTTTAAAAAAAAAAAAAATAAATTTTTACCGGGCCCCTGTTCACCAGGAAAAATTTTACCAAAAATTAAAATTTTTTTTTTTTCATTCACCTTTTTTCGCTGAAGTGAGAATTTGTGGGGAGAAAATTTCCCCCGGTTCTTGTGGTGGGGGAAATCACCGGTTCTTGCGGTGGGAAAGGGGCCCCCGGTTTTTTGGGTGCCCAAAAGGAAATTTTTTTGTGGTGCCCCAAAACCCCCGGTTTTTGTGGGCCCCCAAAAACCGTTTTTTTCGGTGAGCAAGTCCCCGGGGTTTTGGGGTTTTTAGAACAGAAGAAAAGATTTGGGGTTGATTTTTTCCCGCGAAAACAGAGAGGCAGAAGCGATGAATGGGGTTTTCCCCCTTAAATTTTTTTAACAGCACAAAAAAACCGGGAGTTTCTCCTTTTGCTTTCAAATGGAGGGGGAAATTCACGACGAGGGTTTTTTTCCCCCCATTTCGCCCGGGGAAATACAAAAACCGTACTCAAATTACCCCCCCCCCGCATAAAGGGCCGGGGAAAAGTGTGTTTCTTCTTTTAGGAGGCCCTTTTCGAAATGTACAAAACAAAAAAAAGTCAAAGTGTGGGCGACGGAAAACCAATTTAAAAGGGATTAACTTTGGGTTTTCCCCAACATGGGGGAAAAAATCCCCCCCCCTTTTTTCTTCGCCCCAAAATTGATCCTTTTTCCCGGGGGAAAGTTTTTTTCCCTTTTGAATTTCCCCCGTTCCCGCACCGAATGTTGAATTTTTTTTCGTAAAAAAAAAAAGGGAACAAAAAAAAAAATTTTTTTAAGTGGAAAGAAAAAGGGGGGAGGGAGGAGAGGGAAAAATTGGGGAAAGAGAGAGGTAGAGGGAGGGAGAATTTAAAAAGGGGGGAGGGGGGGGGGGAGGAGATAGAGACAGGGGGTAGAACAGAAAAAAGAGGAAAAAAAAAGAGAGTGAGAGATGGAGAAAAAAAGGGGAAAGGAAAGAGAGAAAAGAGAAGGAAAAAGGAAGAGAGGGAGAGGGAGGGAGAGACCGAGGGGAAAAAAAAGGGGAAAAAAATAACAAAAAAAGTATTTAAAATTAAAAAAAATCAGCACGAAAAAGAGGGGAGCTCTTCAAGAGAAGGGGAAATTTTAAAAAATTTCCCCAAGGTATTGCTGAGGTTTTGAGGGGGAAAAAAATAGGGGAGAAAAATTGGAAAAAGGGATTTTTTTGGGGGTTTGGGGGAAGGGGGCCAAAAGGGAGAATTGAGAGAATTTTTTTTGGGGATTTTTGGGGAGGGAAAAAGGGGGGAATTTTAAAAAGGTAAAATTTTGGGGGTTTGGGGGGAAGGGAAAGGGGGGGAATTGAGAGAAAATTGTTGGGGATTTGAGGAGGGAAAAAGGAGAATTGGGGAAAAAAATATTGTTTGGGGGTTTGGGGAGAGGGAAATGGGGGAATTAAGAGAGGATTGTTGGGGATTTGGGGAGAGGGGGAAAGGGGGGGAAATTTAGAGAAAAAAATTTTTGGGGAATTTTTGAAGGGAATAGGGGGGGAATTTTGAGAATTGTTTTTGGGGAATTTTTGGGGGGGGGGAAAAGGGGAGAATTGAGAGAAGTTTTGTTGGGGGTTTGGGAGAGGGAAAAAAGGGGGGAATTGAGGGAAGTATTGTTGGGGATTTGGGAGATTGAATAGGGGATAATTGAGAGAAGGGGTTTTTGGGTATTTGGGAGAGGAAATGGGGAGAATTGAGAGAAGTATGTTGGGGATTTGGGGGAAGGGAAAGGGGAGAAAAAAAGGGGGTTTTTTGGGGGGTTTGGGGGAGGGAATAAGGGAAAATTTTAGACGGTATTTTTGGGGATTTGGGGGAGGGAAAAAAAAGGAAATTTTTAGAGAAGTATTTTTGGGGGGTTGAGGAAAAAGGGTAGAGGAAATTGGGGGGGGTTTTTTGGGGAAAAGGGGGAAGGGAATTGGGGAAAATTGAGGAGGTATTTTTTGGGGTTTGGGAGGGGGGAAAGGGGTAAAATTAAAGGGGAAAATTTTGGGGGGAATTTTAAAAAAATTGGAAGATTAAAAAAATTTCGAGGGGAGGAAGAAGGGTGGGAAAAAGGGGGTTTAAAATTGAATAAAAAATTCGGGGGAATGGCGAACGTAATAAACCTTTCTTAAAAAGGGGGTTTTAGAACGGGGGGAAAAAATTTGCTTGGCAAAATTTTTTTTCCCCGGGGGGTTTTTGGGGGAAAAAGTTAAGCGGGGGTAAAAAAGAGAGAGATAGAGAAAAGGTAGAGAATAGAAATATAGAAAAAAAAAGGGAAAATTTGAAATATGTAGCAAAAGGAAAAAAAAAAAAATTGAGAAATTAAAAAATAAAAAAGGAGAGAAAAAACGATAAAGATAGATAAAAAAACCCCCCCAAAAGGGGGAAAAAAAGAGAAAAAAAGATCATTAAAGAGGGGAGGGGGAAAGGGGAAAAAGGGGAAAAGAGACAGAGAGAAAAAATAAAAAAAGAGAGAGGTAAAAAGTTGGGGGGGGAGAGTAAAAAAAAGGGGAGGGGAGGGAAGAAAGAGAGAGATAAAAAAAGTGGAAAAAAAGGGGAAGACGGGAAAAATAGCCCGAAAAAAAAAGGGGGAAAAAAAAAGGGGAGTTTTGGAGCAAGAAAGTTTTGAGGAAAAGGAGAGAAAAAAAATTTTTTTAAATTTCCCCAAAAAGTTTTTCAGTTTTTTTAATTTCCCCTTTAATTTTACTATTTTCTACTCTTGACCCCTTTTAATTTTAGAGCCATCTTTTCACTGTTTTCCACTAACGGTTTTAACCAAGGAAAAATTTCCATCTAGGTTTTTTCTAAACCCCAAATTTTATCTGGGTTTTTGGCACAAATTTTATCTAGGTATTTGCTGCAAAAATAACTACGGGGTTTTTCCCCGAAAAAAAATTTTATTAGGTTTTCTGCTAAAAAAAAAATTTTTACCCCGGTATTTGCTGAAAAATATCTTTTCTAGGTATTCCCCCAAACCCTTTTTTATCTAGGTATTTTTTGCAAAAATTTCTATCAGGTATTTCCCCGGGAAAAATTTCTTTCTGGTTTGGGGTAAAAAAAAGGGGGGAAAGCAAAATTGAAAAAAAAGTTAAAACCCCTTTTTCGATATGAATTTTGTGAAAATTTTTAACCCCATTATCATTTTTAAAACCCCTTTTTTAAATATTTTTTTAGGGATAAGGGTCCGCCCACTTTTCCTCCAGTTTCAAATGTTAAAAAAAAAACTCATTAGTTTTGTTTTTTTTCTATGCAGTTCGATTAATTTTAAATTTTTTAAATTAACCCTTAAAGCTTAATAATGTTTTTTTTTAATCGTTCAGCAAAGGGTTTTAAATTTTACCTTTTTGTTTTTTGTAACTAGTTATTTAATATATTTTAAAGTCCCCAAATCAATGACTGCCTGACGACTGTTATTTAAGATTTCAGACCTTTCAGTAAAAAATTTTTTTTTTTTTTTTATTGCAAATCCCTTTTTTAAAAATTTTTTATACAAATAAAAAAATTTATTCTATTCTATTATATGTTTTTTTTAAATTTGGATGTTTTAAATTTTAAAAAAAAAAATTTTTTTTTAACCCCTTTAGTTTCCGGCCTTTTCCTTCTCCAAGTCCCCTCTCAAAATTGGGGGCGAGTACTTCCCCCAGAGATTGCTTGACCTTGAGATCGCCGTAGCGGGGGTTGTATTTCCCCAAAAAAACAGCGGAAAAATCCCGGGTGTTGGGGGGGAAAAAGATTCTGGAGGTGATTTTCGTGACCCGAAAAAACCCCCGGTTTTGGACTTTTTTTGTGGTTTTGGGCCCCTTAACCTTGAGCCTTTCCCAAGGGGGAAGGGGGGGTTTTATTATTTTTTTTTTTTTTTCAAAAATTACAAAAGGAGTCGAAAAAAAAAAATTTGGGGGCCTAAAGTGACGGAAAAGAAAAAACCCCGGAAAATTAGCCCCAAAAAAAGGGTTTGGACTTTTCAAATTTCTTTTTTAAAAAAAAACAATTTTGAGGCGGACATATTTTCCCAATGTCGGAGGGAAAAATTTCCCCTTTAAAAAAAAAGGGGTTTTTTTTTGGATTTATATTTCTGTCAATTTTTTAACCCCGGGGGGGAAAAGTACTCCCCAAAAACAGGCCAAAAAACCTCTCTGGGGTTTCCCCAATGACATTTTTGGAATGAGAAAAAAAACGCTTTCTTTTTTTCCCCTATTTTTTTTACATTTAAGATACATTACCCCCCAAAAATTTAATACAACGTTTTTTTGCTCTGGGAAAGGATGTACTTTATCTTAAATGCCTTCTCATCATACATGTCTCAAACCGCGACCAAGGTAACCTCACACTGCGCCATTAACTGGGACTAGGATTTTCCTAACAAGTTTTTTGCGCTCTCTGTTTTTCTGCAAGATTTCTTAAGGAGTAGAGAGTCAAAAATGAAGCATAAATGCGGGGGAAAGAGTAAGAAAAAGGGTTGAGGAGGACCAAAACTATACAACTCTGACAACTCAGAGGGAGAGAGAGAGAGAAAGAGAAAAAAGAAATAAGAAGAGGAATGAGAGAGAAGAATAAATGATAAATAAAAATGAGGAAGGAGGTAGAAAGAGTGAGAAAGAGAAAGAGGGTGAGAGTGAGAAACAGAAAAAAGGAATAGTGATAAAGAAAAATGAGAGAAGAAGTAGAAGGAGAGAGAGAGAGTGAGAGAGAAGTGAGAGAAAGGTAAGAAGGCAGAAAAATAGAAGAATATAGCAAAACAAAAAAAAAGGTATAGCATAAGGGAGATTAGGAGAGAGACAAGAAAAAGCGGGGGGTAGGAGAGAGAGAGAGAGAGGGAGAAAGAAGAAGGGAGTGAGGGAGAAGGAGGGGAGAGAGAGAGGGGAAAAGAGAGAGAGGGAGAGAGATGGAGGGAGGAGAGAGGGGAGGAAAGAGAGAGAGGAAGAGAGGGGTAAGGAAAAACTAATAAGGGAAAATAACAAAGGAATGTGTGTACAGAAAATTTCCTCAAAAATGAAATGAAAAGTAATAATATTCTAGAGTAAATACTTACATATAAAAAGAATAGAGGCTATGTAAGAACAATAAGAGAGGGAGAAAAAAGAAGAGAGAGAAAAGAAAAGAGAGAGACAGAGGCAGAGAAAAAGGGTGGAAAATTAGGAAGAAAAAGAAAGATCTTTCTTGTATATCAAGTGTTAGGTATTGTTTTTGCTTGAAAACGGAGTCCTGAATTTTTAAATATTTCAGAATTTTACACTCCGATTGGACATTCTACAGACATGTATATGCAATATTAATATGTATCCTGAAGACACGGAAGGAACATTGTCTCCTTCAGCAGCAATGACATCTTCAATAGTGGACCCAGTCACTCAATCCTCCCACCACCTCTCTTCCTCATCTCGTCAAATTCACTCCAATCTCTATTCCTATGGAATTCCCAACACATGAGCATCTTTACTAAGTCGTCAACTAGAAAAATCAACTGCACACTGCAGGATCTAATTCAGGCAAACGAAAAAGCCAGAGTATTGGAAGTACAGAATTTGACCGAGGAACGAAAAAGGACACGGAAAAAAAATTGTTATTGCTCAGAAATATATTTTTCAAAGCAAGGGGTTGAACAATGCCGACATCAAGAGGTTTCGAAAAGCAGAGGTAGGGGTTGAACAATGCTTAACTCTCAACAAATTTTCGATAACTTCAACCGTTTAGCCAAAAAAAAACCAAAATCGACCAAAAATGTGGATTTTGGCAATTTTTTTTGTCTCTTTTAAGGGTTCAAACATTTCCAGCATATACATTATACATAATGAGTAGGTATATGTGTTATCCACTTTCCCTCACAACATTCGTGGAGGACTCGCTAAAAAACCGCTGTCGTTAAACAAAGAAGTTTTCCACATAGTTTTCTCCGCGAAAGTTTTCTGAGGGAAAAAAAACATATATATTATGAAACTAATGTTTTAGAGCACGTTTCTCAAACTGTGCTCCGCGGAGCCCTAGGGCCGGGCTCCACGAATTTTTAGCCGTCATTTGGTACTCCGCGACAAAATCAGTTTGAGCTGGTTTTTAGAGGACTGACGCGGGTACCTCTAGGAAAGAGTGAGAAAGAATAAAAAATGAGTGAAACAACAGCGAGGGAGAGAGAAAGAGAAAGTAGGGATGCAAAGGGTGAGAGAGAGAAAGAGAGATAGATTTAGGATTAAAGGAAAGGAGAAATATGAAAAAAATTGAAATCGGAGCAAAAATTTTTTTTTCTTCTAATAATATTAGAGATTTATCGGGAGTAATAGTAAATGGGGAGAAAGAGAGAGAGGGCCAAGAGAAAAAGAAAGAGAGAAAATGGGGGTGCAAAGAGTAAGAGAGAGAGAGAGAGAGAAAAGATATAAAAATTTGAAGGATTAAGAGGGATATGAGAGGATTAAAAACAAATAGTAAAAAATATGACGAGGGAAAGGGATATTAGTAGAGAGAGAAAGAGAGATCAAGAGAAAAAGAAAGAGAGAAAATGGGGGTACAAAGAAATGAGTGAGAGAATAATGAAGAATTATAGGAAAGGAAAAAAAAAATAGAAAGACAGAGAGAGATAGGAAGATAAAAAAGAGAGAGATAAATAAGAAGAAAGGAGGAGAAGGGGGTGCAAAGAGTAAGATGAGAGAAGATAAGATATATGACGATGAAGAGATATATGAAACGGATATGAGAGAGGGATAATAATAAAGATAGTGAAAAAATATGATAACGAAAAAAAAGAAAATAGGTTGATTTAGAGAGAAATCAAGAGTAAAATAAAGATGAAGACAGAAGAAAGATACTTGGGAAAGTGAAATCCAGAAGGAGAATCAAAAGAAATACAGAGAGATAGAGGAGAGAGAGAGAAAGAAAAAAAAGAGATATGGAAGAAAGAGAGATAGAATTAATTCAACTGTTCATAATTTATTATTATTATTATTATAATAATTAAACAATAAATAATCTTGTTCGGGGGAATTTTCAGTCTTAACAAAGCCCCGTGTCGAATGGGGCAGGACTGAAAAACAGGAGACTTGAAATACGGGACAGTATTCAGTAAATTTCGTATTGAAATTTGTATGCACGCCGGGTTTTTTATGTTAGTATGCAATGCGCAATGAACCAAAAATAATAATCCGTTCTTTTGTACAGTAGTACTATGTTGAACACAACATATTATTAATCTATGTACCTAGTTGTTTATGTATAAGAACTAGGTTGCAGTGTTTATTGTATGGTGTTTCATCTGAAACCCTGCAACCAGGTCAATAATAACAACATAACGTAGCATCTCGAGCATGAGATTTTGCACGCGAGACGCGAATCAACAAACTTTAAATTTCCGTCCGCTTTTTTTTGTAACGAAAAAACATGAGACTTGCTCTTCCATTTTTGTTATTCGTCTGTTTGTTAGACGACAAAAAAAAGAGCAGCCCCAATCGTCCGAAGTTTCAAATAGGTGAATGATTCATCAACAAAGGATGTTTTTTTTTTAGTACACTAACTTTAAAAATGGAATATATATCTATTCCGATCAGAGGGCCCCGAGCAGTCGTTCAGTAAAAAACCTTTATTTGTATAATTAAATTTACACAAAACATAAATAATAATATATGAGCATCAAATTAATCCCCCAAAAAACACTACGTGTAAAAATAGTCGTCAAGTGTTGGAATGATTAAAAAGAACTGATATCAAAAACGTCAATTTTCTATGTGTTGAAGGAATTATTTTTCACGTAATAAGGTCTCTTGATAATTCAACCAAAATAATAGCCTCACAACAACAATACACCTTTGAGGAAACTTCGATTTGGTAATTTGAGAATTTAACCAAAAAATAGCTACACAACAAAACAATGCTCTTGTAAGAACAATGTTGCTTTAATTACAGAACCATTGTTCTTACAAGAGCATTGTTTTGTTGTGTGGCTATTTTTGGTTAAATTCTCAAATTACCAAATCGAAGTTTCCTAAAGGTGTATGTTGTTGTGAGGCTATTATTTTGGTTGAATTATCAAGAGACTTATTACGTGAAAAATAATTCCTTCAACACAAAGAAAATTGACGTTTTTGATATCATTTTCTTTTTAATCATTCCAACACTTGACGACTATTTTTACACGTAGTGTTTTTTGGGGGATATCACTACTTTTTGATTTAGATGAAATCCTCTGAAGATGAAATAAAAAGTAATGAACAGATAAAAGAAAAAAGACTTTTATTTTAAGGTTGTTGTGATACGCAGTAATATTATAAGAATATCATATAAAAATGTTGGGTAATTTATATTGAACTATGCCGTTCTTGAGATACAGGGTCGGACGTCCTGCCTAATATCCATATATTTTGAGTATAACTCGTTAACCGAAAAATTCCAGAAAATGAAGTCTGTTGATAATAACTCCTTGTGGTAAAATCTTTCGAACAAGTTAACTTGATCTGTTTTTTCGATAATTTTTTTTTTTGTTAGCCCGTTAGCCTGACGAACCGACCAGAAAACTAACATCAAGAGTGTATGTCGAGTTATAAATTGTTCGACAGGTCTTGCCATAAGGAGTTCTTATCGACAAATTTCATTTTCTATAATTTACGGTTAACAAGTATATCAAAATATATGGATACGCAGGACGTCCGACCCTGTATCTCAAGAACGGCAAGTCGTAACTCACTGAAATTTGTTGTAATGAAATTCTCTCAATGACACCTTAGACAAAATTCCACAAGACACACCATTTTATTTAAGATTTTGAAGTTGGTCCATTTCCAGCCTGACTGGGGGCTGTGTAGAATAAAGGGTTTTAGCGTTTTTTGATATATTGAGTCGTTTCGAGAAACCCAGGCTTGGGCGAGACTTTATGGATGCCCTGTATTTGTAGTAGTTATTTGTAAATTTTGAATGAAATCTACGTAATTTACGATTCAAATTACAAAAGTATTGATCCAAATAAATGCTTTATTTAGACTGTCAGTGGCCAGCCTCCGTGCGTAATGGTTGTAACTACTGCCCGTAGTCCAGACATTTCGAGTTCCATTACCGGTTGTTGCAGACTTTTCTAATATTTTTTTCCCCTCTAAAACACGTGAGTCTGGAATACATCCCTCCAGGCTGGGTGAGGTAAATGTAGGTAGCTGGAAGATTCCCAGCGAATGGAGGGTAAAAACCCTCCCCAGACTGGTTCCCTGACTAGTTCAAATCAGGACGTTAAAACCAAAATAGTACAATCAACTGGGCACAATCGTTTTAAAATGAGGTTGGTGTGATAAATGGTGCTTCTTTTGTGGGACTTAAACCAGTTTATAATAATAAGAAAAAAACATACCTATTTAATTTAAAATCCATTAACAATAATTCATTCATAATCAACTAGGTTTTAACTTGTATTGAAAAATTATAATGAACTCGTTAAAAAACGGACAATTCTGTTCGTGGTTTTGTTTACAATACAATTTAATTATATTATGTACTACGTACATGACCAATTCGATCTTGGTAAAATAAAGAGAGAAATGAAAGTGCCGATGTTGACCCATATATTTGCCTAACTTCGAGTTGCTAAACATGGTGTCATTTCAGCATAATCGGTAGATATAAACAGAAGAAGTAGAAATTGTACTAGATATACATTTAATAATTATAAATTAATAGGCAAGCATATATCCATGGAATATACCCTGAAAATTTCAGCTCGATTGGACAAAAATGCAACTTATATCACCTTTCATACATAGGTAGATGGATAATTAGATTGTGACAAATAAATGTTGATCGAGTCAAACCATACTCACTTCGTTCGAAATTTAAAAACGGTCATAGGGGTTGACTCAAACTAGCAACTACTGTTTTTTTTTTCTCACGAGAATACCGGGACATCCAAAGTACAGAGTAAAAAAAAATCTACCTAGCCGGGATTCGAACCCAGGTCACCTTTCAAACTTTGTAATTTACCTACACCAGTCGACCGACCACCACAGAGACTGCTCAATACATAATATTTTATTATATTTATCATTTGTCTGCAAATCAATATTTTTGCTTCTAACTGGCCAATATTTTATACACTGCTCATAATAATAATATAGATCTAGTTTACCTCTTGATGTAGAAAACCTTTTTATGAATTTATAGAACGTTATTATTCCCATCTAATAAAGCGGTCTGTTGGCAGCTTGGATGAAGCAAAGACGATTAGGTCCTACCCTATTTTAAGTTCTATGTGAGGCGAAGATTTTTTTGTTACTCTCATTAATCTTAATTCAGTTTTTTATTTTTGTGTCTCCCCACTGTCGTTGATTTTTCTAAATTTTTATTTACATCATATTATAATTTTCCGTAATTAGACCTTTAGAAAGAACCTTCAGTCATGCACGTGGGATAACTAGGCGGGCTCCAGGGTTCATTATAGAATTTCCTTTAGAGGACTTTAAATACTTTTTACTTGTTTAACCATCTGAAAATAAGTGATCTCATTCCCTTTTGACTAGACCTTTTAAAAAACACCAAAATACATCTCTAGGATAACAATAGACGGCTCTGGCCTCCATAATAAGTATTCCTTTCAAAGGCTATAACTCAAGTTCGGTCCATGTAATACTTTAGTTAATATTTTTATATTTTTTCCTATGGTAAGACCTTTCGAAAAATACCACAATCGCAGCTCCAAAATAACCAGGGACGGCTCTGTGCAACTTTCCGGTTTTATTTTAGAAGGCTATATCTCCTATCCTATAAAAAATAAATACTTGAAACTATAAAAGGTATGCAGAGAAAAAAAATTCTATTCAAAAACGTAGCTCACTTTCTTTCCACGATAAGCACACGTTGCTGTACCCTTGACAGAAAATTGGTCTGAAAAAAAAAAAAAAAAAAACCCGTAGAAAAATTTCATGAAATCAAGATTTTCGCGTGGCTAGAAAACGATTTTTAACTTACGTAGGAACCTCGCGCTTTCGTGAACACAATCTATTTCGCGTTCATTACGAATTTGAAATAAAAATTGATAAAGTTTGCGGGAAGTGTGCGAAAACAATAAAACAAAATAATATAAACTCTGTTTCGTGTTAAATATAGGCCGGTAGGCTGGCGCTGCTTGACGAGCGCTCGCCTCCGGCGAGTTGATTTGCTATAAATGATAGAATATATTTGAAATTCAAACTTTTTTAAAATATAAGTTTAAATTTTAAAATGTTTTAAAATAAAAATTTTAAAACATCAGTTTAATATATGAGGCCTTGAGGAATTGTGTGGTGGTGCCACTATGGTCAAACTCTCAAACTCAAATACGCTTTTACAGTGTTAACTAGGGTGAAATATGAAACAGGATTTTAAATTAACTAATCCTAGTATATCCCTCAACACGTTCTTGTTGGAAATTCAACCAATCACAGGACTTTTATACCAGCTGTTGAGTTTATAGTGGAATAATCTTTGATAGTTAAACCTGTTTCATAATTCGGCCTTTAATCGTTTCAATAATATAATAAATCGCCTTATTTTTACAGCTCTACTAGGAACAATGGGTCCCATTCTGCCAACAGTAACCCAAGGCGTATTATTATGTGTCAAAATGCCAATGGAAGGGTTTTGAATCGCTGGGTTGGAATCCCGACCTATGTATAGGGTGACCATACGTCCCGCTTTCGGCGGACGGTCCCGCTTTGGAGCCGTTTGTCCCGCTGTCCCGAGCGATCTCTTCGGGACGCTAAAATGTCCCGCTTTTGACCAAAATCATTAAAATTCCGCTTTTTACTTTCCTTATCTTATTAATAAAGCTATATTTAATAATTCTAACGAAGAACGAGCATACTTCGTCAGCTAGTAATTTTTCTTTCTTTTTTCAATGTAGGTCCAAACACAGAGGCAATTTCGTCTATTAATTTTTGTGGTAGGTACCAGTGCACCGCCAGGAGCGCCGACAAAAAGCGTACTTTCGAACGTTTCGAAAATACTAACAAAAAATATGGTTATTTTTCTTCCATTTTTGCCTACATGTGACACTGGGGTCGCTATAGACAATGCCTCTACAGCTACTCTAATGTCCTCACGAGGCTGAGTGACCCCCGAAAACATACACGGTGACAAGTATTGCCCCCGCCAGGATTTGAACCAAGTCTCCCCCGGGACAATGTAGTGCCAGTGACATTAAGCCATGGGAGCTAGTGTACACTGTTGAATAGACTATTTATAACTTTTTCACACCAGAAACTCCCACCCCCCCCCCCCCCCGGTAACGCGAAAAGGGCCGCGCCCCCCTGTGCTTCAAAAAAATCTGGTCACCTACCTATGTATTACCAATTACCAGTTAGACGCCTTGATCACTGAGCTACAGAGGTAAACCAATATTATAATACATCCTTCAGTGGAAGGTAACCACTAGGAGAGATTAAAGGGTTGGGTGGAAGAGATTGCCACAGGCATAACCCGCCCTTTAGGACATTATTGTTATTTTCTTTTTACTTTCCTTATCTTATAATAAGGAAAGTATTGTATTCGTCGAAAATTTGACCTACCCAGTTTTTCACATTTCTGGACGAATCATAGCCTCAGGATACCAAAAAAGTTGTTTTCAGCCATTGGCCGTGCGTCTGTCTGTGTGTGTGTGTGTGTGTGTGTAAACAGGATATCTCGAGAACGGTAAGAGTAAGAGACTTGAAATTTGGTATGCAAATTAATTTCATACACCAGACGAACCACGAAACTTTTGGTGAAATCGGCCCCAAGATACGGCCGCAGGCCGCAAATATTGGCCGCAACCGCCGCTTCTTTGATTGGTTTAAAGATACAAAAAAGTTAGAGAACAACATTTTCTTGGAATAAAAAAATAATAGGGTGTACTCCGATCATTTTTTTGATATCTTGAAACTTTTAGAAACCGGCCCCAATTTTCCGGTATTTGGGGGACCCGCTTAGACTAACTTTTTTATTATTCACCCTAGATGGGGGGTTGCGACTATCAGATCCAATGATTTTGGAGGTGCTGATTACGAATTTGGCTCTGATTTTTAACTATCTGTTACCTTTGAGTCACCAGTGGCGGATTTCGACTTTTTTTGGGGGATAAGGAAAGTCGTGTGAGTTTACACCAGATTTTTTACTTATTATTTTGTCATTTTTTGTTTGTTTTTTTCTTTTCTCAATTTTTAAACTTTTACCATTGTACTTTGTCCTCCTAATAAAGCTTTAAAAAAAATGCTTAAGGTATTACAACCTATCATAAAACCTTACAACCGGCCCTGGTCGCCTAATTTCATCTTCTTGTTTAAATACCATCCCATTTCATTCTAGCTTCATTGGTTAAAACTTTTCTGCTGAAAATATTATTTCCTGTTGAATTTTAGGATACGCCAGCTTTCCATTAATTAACACAAGTTTTCTAACTTATTTATGAAGTAGTTTAAATGAACAAAGTGTTTTAATGAAATAAAACCGCATTACAGTGAAAGAGATACTTTAAGATTAACGAAGTGTTTTGAATAATTGTGTTGAGACTTGAAGTGAAGTAAGAACTTAGAAAAGGATATCTTAACCACTGGTAGTCAAGTGGTTAACGCACTAGTCTGGTAATCCAGGTAGCCGTAAGGATCCGTTGGTTCGAATCGCACCAGTGCATGAATTTTTCCTCATTATTTTTGAGTTTGTGACCACGTAATAATAAGGCTCTGAGGGTTAGGTGGTAAAATGCCTGGGATTATCCTCCCCTGGTGGTTACCTTCCACTGCACAGTGTATAATTAAATATAATAATGCTTTTTCTTTGTGTTATTATGTCACAATTTTAGTGGGTAGCGCAGAATCATAGGATTTACCACTTTAATTACAATATCTTGTATTATTTTTTTGCCTATGATTCTGCCATGGTCGCTGCTTCACATCAAAGCAGTACTCATTTTTCCTCACGAGGTATGAGTGGACCGAACATTCAAGTACAGAGCAGAAAAAATCCTCCCCGGCTGGGAATCGAACCCAGGTCACCATGTGTGCAATGCCTAGCGCGCTAATCACTCTGCCACAGTGACTACTATGTTATAAATATTAATAACTTATAAAAAGGATATCTTAATCTTAATTTAATATATAAGCATTTACAGATTCAGAATCAACGCAGCTGAACCAAAAAAATTTGGCACGTTTTTTTTTTTGGGAGATGCGTACTTTGAAAGAAATTTTTTAAATCCAAAAAAAGACCCCAGTCACGGACAAAAACCTTAACGCCGAGTAATGCCGGATTCCGGTTTGTTAATAAACATAAGTGATCCCTTGTGTTATATTATCACAATTTCACCAGTAACTTGATCGACAAGGCAGCGGACTTGTAACCTGGAGGTCGATGGTTCAAGTCCCGGTTTCAGGTAAATTTAGTAAAGCGAGTTTGAGTAACTGTGATATCACGAAAGTGATTAACACAAATAGATAACTTTTTATCATAATTTCAGTAAAGAGCGCAGAAATGCTGGACATTTCCTTATCTTTTATTAATGTCTAATTATTTAGTGTCTATGTCTATGCTGACAAAAAGTAACTTGGGAAAATGTGTAGGAAAGGATTGGTTTTCTTATAAATTACACTGTTCAATGTTTTAATAAAATAATAAACTTTAAGTGAAAGTTAACCACCAGGCGGGTTAAGCTCAAAACATTTTCTACTATCAAACAGAGTCTTATTGTGATTACAAACTCAAATTAATGATGAAAAATTCATGCACTGGGTGGGATTCGATCCGACGGATCCTCGCTACCTGGATTCCAGAATAGGCGTTAACACTTGACTATCAAAGGACTAATCACTTGACTAATCATTTTTTCTTTTCAGACATCTCCGTCCTAGCACTTTGTAGTTCCACACATTTTTCTACGATAGTCAGTCCTTGTCTACAATTTTCTTGAGAAGTAAAAAGTTTCATTGACCGATTGACTTAAGTTTTATTGGAATCTTTGCAGATTTTTACACAGGTTCAAAAGTGTAAAATAAATTCAAGATTACCGTCAATTCGAGGTGTTTTTAGTAATAGAATTAAAAGTACACTTGTAATGACGGGCACGTCGGACACATACCTTCCTCGTGATTTGTTCACATTGTATACGAACATTTGATGATGAAAGTTTATCGACCATAGGCAATAACCCGGACCTTTTGGTTTTTTCAACTGAACGGTCATAGACGACGGGATTTTATAATAATAATATCGCCTTATTTATACTGCTGATAAGGACTATTAAAGTCCCATTATTCCAGCAGTAAGCCCAAGACATATTATTATGTGGTAAAAATCTCTAATGGGAGGATAACTTGTCATGTCCCGGCTGGGTTTCGAACCACGACCTCTGGAACCTGTGGATTCACAGAGTGCCGCTTTACCACTGAGCTACCGGGACAGACACATGCTTTTCACAGACCAGAGACCCACATTCACGTCACCTAACCGGGGTTTGGGGCCCGGGAATGTCAGCATCAGGAAGTCCTCACCTCGCTGGAAGTTGCTTATTTTCAGCAATCCTAATACGAGAACCGGTGCAATCAACGTACCACCGAAGCTGGCACTTTAGATATTTTGGTATAAAAATATAAGATTTATACAAATAAAATACTTTAAGCCCTTTTTGACTGCTGGAGAAAAGGGACTTTCAGTTTACCTCAGCGTTTAAACGAGGTCTATTCCATTTCCATTTCATTCATTTTAATTTTTATTTCTATTTTTTTCCTTCCCTTTTTAAAATTTCTATTCCATTTTATTTTATTTTTTTATTATTTTTTTTTATTTATTTACACTTTATTTATTTTTACAAAACAATCATCAACAAAAAACTAATAACAAAAATTTAAAAAAAAAAATAGAAATATGTACAAAGAAAAAAAATAATAAAAGATTCAATATTAATTTAAAATTACAATTTTTTTGAAAACCCGGGGGCGAAGTTAATCCCTTAGGCATTCTCCACTAAACTTACACGAAACCATTAAAAATCTATATTATTGTATCCTGGGAAGAAATTGAAATTTTAAAACTTAACAAGGAGTGCGGAAACCTAAAAATTTCCCTATTCGATAGAAAATCTATCAGTCCCGTTATCAGCCCTTCTATTAGTCCCGTCCTTTCCTGGAGGAATTTTGTAATTAAAAAGTTCGGCGAATATTTGAAATAAGGGACTCGGGAAAAAATTGATGGGGAAGGAAATTTTCTGCCGTAAGTTCCGAGAAAATTGAAATTTACTCTTTATTATTGACCTAAGGTGTATTGATGTAACAGTTGAAGTTAGGAAAAAAAAGCAAAAGTGATGAATTTCAGGAGCATAAAATGAATAATTCTCGGAAAATATCTCGGAAATAATATTATATCCATGATCCACGGTACCCGAAACTTGTTGAATAATAAAAACACTCTTCAGTGGAGGAAGGTAACCACCCGGCGAAATTAATTCTCAAAGCATTTTCTACCACCTAACCCTCGGAGTCTTATTATTATGTGGTCACAAACTCAAATTAATGAGGAAAAATTCATGCACTGGTGCGATTCGAACCCAAAAATATCCTACACTACCTGAATTAACCGACTAGCGCGTTAACCATTGACTACAGTGCACGTATCTACTTGACTAACAGATTAGGACTTATGTCCCAAAATTTTGCACTAGGGGTTTCATGTATATCATTTTTAAGCGTATATGAATATTACCTTTATAATTGTATATTATACCTAAAAAAAATAAGAAATTTTGAAAAAAAAAAAAAAAAAAAAAAAAAAAAAAATAGAGTAAACTTTACATAAAATTGTTTTAAATTTTGTTATTTGATTTTCGATGTCTTCAAAATCTCGTAAGACTATGGTTTTATCAATAATAAATTTTATCTTAACGGAGTCACTCATGCCTGAACTCTCGTAAGTAAAAGCGAGTAGTTTTGATCTGAGCAATGACCAGTGGCGGACTTATGGCCAAAATAAGTACTATTAAAGACATTTAAGAAACTACAGAAGAGTCTTATAATTCTGCACTACTAATAATAATAATAATACTGTTTAGTGGAAGGTAACCACCAGGCAAATTTTTGCTTAGAGCATTTTCTACCACCTAACCCTCAGAGTCTTATTTTATGTGGTCACAAACTCAAATTAATGAGGAAAAATTCATCCACTGGGTGGGATTCGCAACAACGGAACCCTA